>JALLAZ010000083.1:0-59142 GCA_036939755.1 Stephanodiscus triporus
TATATATATATATATATATATATATATATATATATATATATATATATATATATATGGCAATTACACTCACATGTTCAATTGGATTATATGGTACAATGTGTGTTGTGCGGTGGCTGTGGATAGTGCAAATGGAATGTAGAGAAAAGTATCAATCCATCTGCCCCTCAAAACATTTCTGCCTGTCATTGGGTGTACCCAACATCTTTATTTGTATTTGTGGTATGATAGTATAGGTATAGAGTAACCTGGGGTAATTTGTTAAGATACCTTTAACATTTATCTATTGGCACATGCGTGTAAGTAGTAACTTGTAGATACTAACTTTGATTTGGTTGTTTTGACAATGATATATGAAATAGAACCTACAACAGTAGGGATTACTTATTATGTGAGACCAATGTTAATAAGAACATGCAAGCTGCTGATTGGACACATTTTTTTCTTTTTTACTATTATATGCTAGTGTAGGTAGGAACAGATTAAATTAGTCGGAAATATGAATGGTCAAACTTGAACAATATGTTAACTTAGGATACCCAGTAGCTATTCTGTTTACAACCCTCCACACCATGTTAGCCTGACTTCCTGAACTGAGGCAAATTAGTTTGTTCAAGAGAGAGCTGGAAAAGAGATGTTAAACAATTTCTGTTTAAAAGTCACTAAGGCTTAGTACATACTTCCTTCTTGCCATTCCGAGGGTTAAAGCATGGAAACAATTAACCTCCACGACAAAAATACGTTTTGCACATCTCTCAAATTTACAATCGTTCCCCCATCCACCACAACGTCAATATGCCTCGTAGGTTAGCGTCTTGTCCCTTTCTCTCTTTGTCATCAACGTTCCGACGCTAGCATTTTCTCTATCTTTATCAAGTGTGCCTGCACGTGGCATTGCAGTGCAAATTTATTGTTCATCGTTGAGAATGTCATTATGTGAAAATAAGCATGCAATCACGCAATTCAAAATAAGAGGAGTGAAAAAATTACTCAATGACGAAGAAGAATAGAGAGAGGTCCATCGAACAAAGGAACGTCAACGACGAAATCAACGCAATCCACCGAACATCGAAGTTACATTTACCTTGGCGAGAAACTGTCGTTTGCTCAGCCGTCTGACCTCCTTAAGGAAAACCTCCAATGTCAGGCTCCCGCGTACCAATGCCATGTCCAGGAAGTAAACACAGTCGTCAATGGCCGCACTCTCGGTGCTCAATGCGAGCATCTGAGCCGAATGGGTATCGGCCGGGATCGCGATTAGGTCCGCCTTGACTATGCCGCCCTCGTCCTCATTCTGGCATTGCTTGCCCTCTGTGGCATCCGCGTCCTGTTGCTGCCGTCGTCGTTCATCGTCGACCGCCTTGAGCCACAGATTCAACGCGCGAATCGACTCGTCCAATTGCTCGTTCTCGCTAACGAGCCTCGCCTTCCGTTCCTCCCCTTCCCTCACAAGCGCGTCGATGCGCTCCCTACCGGCCTCCAGTCGCTTCTGATCCCGTAATTCGACCCTGAGTTCCCCCCTCGTCCGATCGCAAAGGTCCTTCATCGCCGATCTCGCCGCCGACGTCGCCGCGGCGATCGCATCGGCTCGCTCTCTCCGCAGCCGTGCCTCCTCTGCCAGGCGGACACGCTCGGCCTCCCTGGCGGCCTCCTCTTGCTCGATCCTCCTCCTCCTCTCCTCGGCCAGTCGCTCTAGCTCGATCCTCCTCCTCCTCTCCTCGGCCAGTCGTGCGCGCTCTTCGGCTTCCGCGCGTCGTTTGGCTTCGGCCTTCTTCTGCTCTTCCGTGCGTCGTTTGGCTTCGGCCTTCTCCTGCTCCTCCGCTCGTCTCGCGGCCTCGACCGCGAGGTTGGCCTCGGCGACCTCACGCTCGATCTCTTTCAGCCGTGCCTCCTCAACCGTCTTCGTGCGATCCGCCACCTGAAGCCTCGCTACCGCCGCCGTCGACGTCGCCGTCGATGTGACCGCGCCCGCGAGCGTGGACAGTATGGAGCTGTATCCCGAGGAGAAGGGGCGAGGTGGGGACGGAGGAGGAGGACAGATGGGATGATGAGGAGTGGGAGGGGGCACGGAGGAAAACATGCAATCCGGTCGAGGATAAGGAGGAGGAGGGGGGGGGAGGGAGCTGCTGGGGGGCCTGGCCCTGGCATAGCACGGCGGCTCTTCACCGAACATGATGCTCATCAAAGATGCGAGCTCCGTCAGGTTGTAGGAGTCTGGACTCCAGCTGTGCAAGTACGACATGTACACCATCCCGTCCTGTCCGACGTGCTTGTGATTCGCCGCGATGGACATGGTCTCCACCGGCCTCACGAATACCATGGGAGGACGAGCGGGGTAGTGCGGTGGAAGGTACATGTCAATGGGTATGTGGTAGGTGACGTCACGATACGTCATAGGGATGGTCCCCTGTAGCATCAGCATCAACGAGGAGGTCCCGTCGTTGAGCATGAGCGGCTCCGCCCGGGGATGGAGCTGCGAGCCGAGGTCGGAGGAGAAGAGTAGGTCCTCGGCGTCCCTCATGACGCGGGACGGGTCGCGGTACACGCCACTGAGGCGGTTGAAGACTATGGAAATCAAGGCCTCCTGCGTCGACATGATGATTGGTGATGGTGACGGTGATGGCGATGGTGATGAAGGTGATGACAACGATTAGGAGTATGATTGATGAGGCCGGCACAGCTTGCGGCCAGGGAGGTAGGAGTTGTTGTTCTTCTTGTGTGTTGCTAATATAGTCGAATTGGCGGTGATTTGGAGGTGATTTGGAGGTGTAATTCATCGCCAAATGACATAAATGATACTCTACATACGATAACGATATAACGATAGAAGATACAGAGAGTATCGTGCGATGTGTGCGGCTTCTCATCCTCGCGATGGCAAATAATGGAGGCAGAGGTGCAGCGGAAGCAAACCACCACCACCCCAACCGACGAAAAAGACAGCAAATAATATCACGACGACCACGTGCGCATCATTCTAGCGCCTTCTTCGCCATCGCGTTACCTTGCGTATTGCTAATTAGTCTAGGAGTAGGCGAAACCAAGGGCTTCGACCACAAAACATCATCGTCAACGGGCGGCAAGGACAAGAGTTGCCATACCACGAATAGTCTTTCACCGCAAAGGATTTGCATCAACGTCGACGCCATCAGAGACAACATCGACAGCAGTAGCACCAGCAGCATTGGCGGTGACAACAACAGCAAATACATCATGTCCTCAAGAAAAACATCATACGAGCAGGACGGCGACGAGGCCCGCGAAATCGCCAAACACCTCCCCTTCTACCCCTTCAAGGGCATACCCCGATTTTATGACATTGGAGGATTCCTCGCCAAGCCCGAAGTATTCCAACAGATCGTGGACATCTTCGTGGCGAGGTATTCCGGGGGTGATCTTGCCATCGATTCCATCGCGGGCCTCGACGCACGCGGATTCGTGCTCGGTCCACCCATCGCTCTCGCGCTGAAGGTCCCCTTCATTATGATGCGAAAGGCGGGGAAGATGCCAAACACCATTTCGTCGAATGCGTATGATACCGAATACGGCAAGCGGAGCGGGCTCACCGTGCAACGGGATAGGATCAAGGAGGGGGATAGGGTGTTGATCATCGACGATCTCGTCGCCACGGGGGGGACACTGAGCTCGGCCATCACACTGGTCCACGCACTCGGTGGGACCGTGGTGGAATGCGCGTGCGTCGTGGAGCTCAAGATGTTCGTCGATCCGCCGGAGGGTAGCGGCTTGCCCAGCAGGAAGAGGCTCTTCGAGTCGCACAAAATAAGCCACGTTCCCGTATGGGGGTTGATTTCGGAGGACGTTTTGACCGTCGAGGCTGCGTTGCCGGAGGGATATAAAGACGACGGGGAAGAACATCTTTAGATGATATTTGTGTATTTTTTAATTCGGGAGGTGCTAGAGGATTGGGATGAACGCTGAGATTGTATTTGTCTTTTCAATCTGCGGCAAAGGAGGACAATTATTCGTACAGAATAGTGGTTTAAGTTAATCTTTAAGACGTGAGGGACAACGCTGGTAGAGAGCAACAATTCATCCTTATGTCTTTGTATTTTCCTATGCAATCAATGCACGGTCTCGGACTATCTACCTCTTCATCTTCTATTGCCATTAAGTCTTCTATGGGCATCATATGATATCCTCGTCTGATCATTTCCGAGAACCTCGTATGCAAGTTTGATGCGTCGAAACATGTCCGCGGCGTCCTCGTCGGAATTCTTATCGGGGTGGTATTTCAGTGCCGCCTTGTGATATCCTTTTTTGATCTCGGCAGATGTCGCAGTGTGCGTCAACCCCAACACCTGGTAGTGATCGCAAGCATCGGTAATTCTGACCAGAACTGGTTGCTGTTGTTGCTGTTGGTGCGACTGCTGCGATGACGGTCTACTTTGACCCTTCCGTGGAACGTCGTGGCAAGGACCAGACGTCATCTTGGGTCCCGCCGACGGGTCCTTTGCCGCCGACTTCGGCTTCGAAGTCGTCTTCTTTGGAGATGTCCCCCCGAACGTATCCCACGGCCGTTGGTTATTTCCCGCCGCATCCCACTGCTTCTTACGCACGTAGGCATTATCCATCCCCGGAGGCGCCTCCTGACGACGTCGAGCGGCATCGTTCGCAGCGGTTTTGAAGTTCTTGTTGAAATTAAATTGTTGCTCGCGTTGTTTCTTCTTTTGGGCGTGATCGCTCACGTCAGCCTGTCGCATTGACTTCTTCACGTCGGCCAACTCCTGCTTCGCTTTCGTGTACTCCGCTTCAGCAATGTCAATCGGTCGATCGAACGTACAGGCAGCATTATTGCTAGTGGCAGCATCTTGCGGTGATCTGCGTGCCTCATCCACTAGCTGAATGTAACGTTCATACTCGGCAATCGCCTCTTGATATTGACGTACCCTAGCAAAGCACCTTCCTCGGCGTAGCATGGCCTTCATGTAATGAGTGTGTATGCGCAATGCAGCCGTGCATTCCTTCACGGCCTCTTTGTACTTTTTCAGTGCCATGAGACAGGCCGCGCGATTGCAGTGTAACACCGCGTGGAGTCTTCCCCCTGAATCCTCATTTTCTAGGGCGTCTTCGTTGTAGGACAAACCGTCGTTGTCAATGGTGAGACACATTGCATACTTCTCGGCGGCGCTCTCGTAATCACCGTTGCGAAAAAGTGTATCCCCCTGTTCCTTCCATGACATCGTTCGGCGGAGCTTATCCCTCTCGTTGGATAGCCATGCTACGGAAACATTGCCCCGACTTCCTTTGTGCTTGCTGTTGCTCATGTGTAATTCGATGCTCGCCCCCGCCTTGGCCGCCTCGGTGTAACGCTCCTCTAACCTTAAAGACCGTAGATACAACGGCAATATCCCATTCGGCAAACGAATCACCGCGTCGCAGACCGCCTTAGGTGTTAATATCCTTAAACTAACCGGATCCAGCATGTCATCCGGATTCCTCTCGAAGAAGTCAGATTTCAACGCTGATGCTGGGCGAACGTCTGGGAAGGGATCCAAACTTGCCAAATCATCCGTGAACAGACCGTCAACTTTGACTATTTCCGCTGCCAATCTTTCGCAGTGATTGCCCAGTTCGGCCCATCGTTTAAGAGATGCCAACACATTAACCTTTTGCTCGTGTAATTCCATACTACCTGGAGAAACCGAAAGTGCAGAGTTTATGAACATAAGCAGTTGGACATTGTTCCTTCGATCGGCCGCTGGACTGAGGCCCTTGGTCGCCTCCACTACTTTGGCGCTCTCCATCGCATCTCTGTATCTCTTGACATCTGTCAATCCCAACGTAGCATCAGTGATGCTCTGACTCAATATCTTTTCCATGCTGCGCATCTCATCATGCCCATCCGCCCCTAATCCACCAGCGGTTGCCGCGGTCAACGCTTCCCTAGCACTTTGTATGCTACTATTGAAAGCCCTATCAGCTTCCGATATGATCCCCGCCTTCAACAGCGCCCGGGCCATGCGGCACAGTATCTTGCTTCGGAAGGATGGTCCACTCTCAAGGCTTCTGTAAGCGGCACCGATAGAATTAGCGTCCGAGCACGACAGCGCACGGTCGCAGTCGGCCGACGCTCCACTGTATGCCCCCGTCATCATCAGTGCGGCGGCACGATTGCCGAACAAGGCCGCAAGCGTTGGGTCATTCTTTGTGGAGGAGGAGTGTTGGAGATGATCAAAAAGGACATTGTTTGTGTGCACGCGTATTGCCTCGGTGTAACAAAGCACGCTATCACGGTACGCCCCGTTGATATAGTACGTACGCCCTTCGTCACGGAGGACGGCGATGCGCTGACTTTTCGCGTTGGTCTCCTCGTCATCATCGTCCAGATCTACCACAGCTGGTGGATGTTCGACATCATGAGGTCGAAGATGGTTCGTTGGCACTCCATTAAAATAGGTAGCGGTAGAATTGAACATTTCTGGGGGGATCTTGTGGCGACGTTGTCTACCAACCTCCTCCGCCTGACCCATCGAAAACTCCCTGCGGAGTGATTCGTGATCGTTCTTCAGGGCGGAAGCCTCAGCCGCGGCCCGCGCAGCCCGCGCCATCTTCTCCTCCCAAGGCTTTTGCTGTTGATGCTGTTCGCTGTCGATGTCCATGGGTAAAGGTGGCTCCCTGGAATCGGCGCCTTGCACCACCGCGCCAGTGCCTGAACCCGCCATTCCGCCAATACCGCTGCCCCCTCCGCCGCTAACGCCAGGCCGCGGCGGCGGACCCGGGGGTTTTGGAGGGGGGGGAGGAGGCGGAGGGTATTTGCTGCTGCCGACGCCGCCACCCCTTCTGAACCCCTTCTTTGCGCCCTCCCCATTGCTCCTCAGATCGACGCGAAATACCGGCACTCCCTGCTGCTGCTGCTGCTGCTGCTGTTGAAAGTTTAGCGGTTTGTACTGTGGCAGCTGCCGATGCTGCTGCTGTTGCTTCTGCAGTGGTGGTTGTTTGGAATACACTTCATGATGATCGACGGGTTCGACGTCGAGGCTGTCGTCATCGACATCTTCATCATCTGCAACATGATCAAAACCTTTGGTGTCTCGGGGTTTGAAAGCTGCAGAGTTGGGATAGCTAGGCTTTCCAATGGTATTGAGATTCATCATGGAATCGTTGTCACTATCGTCATGCTCATCATCGTTGTCCTTATCCGTAGAGCTCATGGGTGTGGAGGGAACCGACAAATCATCGTCATTCGGCGTGTCGTTGACGTCGTCTTCGTGGTCATCGTCATCGCCCTCAGGTTCGCCACCAACAGTAGGTTCCGGGCGTTCATGTGGCTCTTGTTGCTGTTGCAGGTGTTGCTCCCTCCTGCTCGCCCGAAACGCTCCTCGTTGACGTTGCTGTCTCGGGGGACGATTCCCCGTGCCCTCGTAGTCGCTGTCGACGTTGCAGCTATCCCGAACGCCGTTGCAGACGTGCGAAAGTTCAACAGAGTTATTTTCGTCCTCATCATTTTCGTCGTGGAATTCAAATTCGCTGTCCACCCCCGTGGTGGGAGCAAACGTCCCGCGACAATTGGGTCGGGGGGAGTCAGGGGAACCGGAGGCAGAGTTTGGAGCGTCCGCTTTCTCGGCCACGTTCATTCGGGACATGCGTTCGCGCAGCGCACTTCTTTCGTCGTCGTCATCTTCCTCGCCCGATATGGATGTGGTGGGGCCCTCCCCGTCGCGACCGATGAAGGTCGATCCCCTAGCAAGCCCCCCCACCCCCACCCCCGCTGCAACCCCTCCTCCCATCCCTGCATTAGTCCGTCTACCCTTCTTCTTCTTGGTCCTCTTCTTTTTTCCTCCCCCCGCCCCCCCCGCTCCCGCTCCTCTGCTGTTGCCCTTCATTTTGCTACTTTTCTTCTTCCTCTCGCGTATCTCCTCCCTCCTCGTCCTCATCCTATGACGCTCTCGACACCTGAGGAAGCACATTGCCACCTCCTCGTAAAACAGCTCGTCGGCCATGGGTCCAACGTTCAGGGTGTGCATCAGCGCGTTCGCGAGCTTCGCGCGTTCCTCGGCAGTCCCACCTATGCCGCCGTACTGATCAAAGAGATAATCCTCCTCGTTTGAGTATCCAGCGTCCTCGAAGGACTTCATGCCGTCACTCATCATGGCAGAGGAGGCGGAGGCGGTGGAGGATGCGGCAGAAGAGCGGGATAAGGCCGAGGCCGAGGAGTAGGAACGGACATCGTCTTCGCCGTCACGTCGATGCTGTCCATGCCGTTGCTCCGAAAAACTGACGATGCAAAATAAAGGTTTTTTTAGGCTGCGAATCAAGCGTCAACATGATGAAAAGTCGGGTGTGCAGCGGCATTATGGTACGCGTAAAACAGCTCGGATCATTTCCTCGAATGAAATCCACGAGGATAACCCCCCCAAAACGAATTGAAGGTATCGCCGTAGCGGCCTATTAATATAAAAGATATCCGCCCATATTTTCCCAATCAGACAGACGTAAAACACCGCTAATGACGAATACATCCCGACCGTTGCAGTTCCAAAATAGAACATAAAACAGCAAAAAACGACATACTCACCGTCCAGCATCGGCATCGTCGTCGACGACGACGTAGTCAGCATTACCGAATCGACGGCCGCGACCGACTTCGTCCCCGGACACCCGCCCTCGCGCATCGTCTTCATTATCGTGGAAGGACAGAGGGAGGTTATCCACGGGGGCGGAGCGTCGTGTCACGAGATCATCGTCTTCGGCATCGCTCTTCCCCTCGCCGTCGGCATTACCGTTGCCGTTTTCGCCGCCGCCGACGTCGAATCGCAGCGACTCCAATATGTCGCGGAGGGAGCCGAGACCCGCGTGCGGGTCATTATGCCGTTGTTGTTGTTTCTGCAACTGACGAAGTTGATGTCGTTGTTGATGTTGATGTTGGCGGTGGTGGTCGTGGTGGTCGTGTTGTTGTTGATGCAGATCGTCGCCGCCGTCGTCGTCGTCGTCTTCGTCATCAACGACGCCTTGGTCGGCGCCCGCCGCATCCTCGACGTTGACTCCCGGCGTCCCCTTGAAGGATTGCATCTTCGTTTCCGGTCTATGAAATAGAGTACGATTTTTCGTGGAGGGTCCTCCTGGTCGGCGGTTTGGTTCAACCTGTGCTTGCCCTCCCAGCAACTTGTGTTTGTGTAGCAGATACTAGGGCGGGGTGTTTGTTTGTACCATCGTGAATCGTATCGTACATAAAATATGAGTTTAGGATGTACAAGTTTAAGACTGTAGGACTCCAGATGACGTTAAAAATTACAAGAATGGACACTAAGTGCAATATTGTTGTCTACTCTAATCATTATTTCCTCTTACTAAACCGGCCCAGCAGAGTATTCAGACAGGTAGAGGTTTCCCTTTCGATTGGTCTTTCCGTCTCCTCCACAAGTCTAATCATGGGCCTTTTCCAGTCACTACCATAGCTAAAGTGGCTTTAAGCTATTGATGTAACTACAACTACACTAGTCTGTCCTCGCTGTGAGCCACCCTCGAGGGCCAGACCAAACCATGTCCCGACAGTTATGTAGTACATTGGGGGTAGTGTTCCAAACCCTCTTGAGGAACTATGTCTGAAAACTCATCCAAATCTGCGAAATGAAAGCTCTAGTGCTTCACCTCGCTGATTAGCGATGAGCCGCTGTACGCCCCCTCCTGAATGTGATCCAGTAGAAGTCATGCTGCTGTTCGGTTTCTGGGATGACTCTACGACATATGTCTTTCGAGCAGCCCGGTGTATGGGACTTGTGTCCACCAACCAGGGTCACGGTGCAACCTTGGCCCTGCCAGAGGCTTTGGTATACCCATGCTCCCAGCACCCTGGGTCACAGATGGCACTGAGTGGCATTCCGGAGGGGATGCAAGCATATCAGAGGTAAAAAAGTCCAAAGATGAATCATAAACAATGAGAAGAACCCCCCCGTACAAAACCTTGAAAATCCTTAGTTAAAGAGCCCTTGAGAATTCTTTCATAGTGGGCAAGGCACTCCGCACTTGAGTGTATACCTGTCTCATGGTGAGCCCTGCCTCGGAACCATGCGCCGCCTCCTTCTTGCATCATCGGTTGATCAGCTCGATAACCTGAACGTCCACCTTGTGGGACCGCCCCTCGTCGGAGTGATCTCCTAAGGCTGAAATCCGACGTCTCAACGGCACTGGGCACTAGCCTCTTGTCCTCCTCCCGTACTCTCTCTATTAGCATCCTGAAGTAGTCTTGGTATCTCCCAAACTTTGCCCTCCTCCCCGGCTTCTCCTCAAACAGCCACCCAAACTTTGTCCCTGGAGCACGATGCAACGATACACTATCCGCTCCATCCAGAGTCTGAAGGGAATCCTGGGTCACGTTTCATCACAGATGGGGACGATGTGCCACCTCTCGTCTACCTCCCCTTTGAATCTCCCCTTCAGGGTGATCATCGTGTAGCTGTCTTCTTCCTCCCTAGTCTCAGTCCAGAAGGTGAGCAGGCCCTCCAGACTCACCAGTGGCACTTCTTCCCCCCTAAGCCCCGACCTAAACCCGAGGAGCATGAAACACACTGGGTCCTCCACTTCAACCCTCCGCACCGTGCTCTGTGCAGACCTCCAGTCCAACTCCGCCCGCCTGCACATTGCCAGTACCATGGCGGAGGTCAGTGCTTTGTTCTGCCTGTGTATCATCCCCATACAAAGCCGTGCCCCCTTCATGAAATGACTGAACCACTTCCCAAAGGTGTGACTACTACACAGATACTGCTTCTTCTGATCCAAACCTATCACAGTGTCACATGTGTATTCCCTTCCCGCAATGAAAGATTGCCATACCACGTCTGTGTCATCCTCATGGTGTCGTATTGAATATTGGCCGAGTTCACACCGGCTCATAGTGAGGTGACCACAGTGAGAATTGCCGCTCCCATACCCAGCCTGTCCATCACGGTGGGGTTGGCTAATAATGGCAGCAGCGACTCGGTGCGGAGGCTCAGGTCAGGTAATCCCATCTGGCCCTCGCCCAGTTCCCCACCACTGTGTCTGGCTCCCTAGCCCACATCACATCGAGTAAGACCCTGTGAATGGCTACCAGGGTAAAATGGTCGTTGTGGTCCCCCATCACCGGGTCTCTCCCTGTAACATTTTGGAACGAGCAGAGGTCACACTCAAAGGGTACCCCCATGAGGTGCTGTGATAGCGGCCATGGGTTTCTGGCATGTCCAGTTCCAAATCTGAGCCGTTTGTTCCGTCTGCATTCCTGTTCAGCCTTGGGAACAGGTTGCTTGTGGCCTCCCAATAGCACGGTCCGCACCAGACATTTCTGCATGGGCAGGAGCCCCTCCGCCCAAGCAAGTAGTTGCTGCAGAATAGCCCATGACCTGCTCATTGCATCTTTCCACACACATTGCAAGCTCCCGTCCAACTCATGTAATTCCCCTGTGTCATTTTCCTTGAACCCATTGATGAGTGCCTGTTCGTATCGTGCCCCCTCATTAGTCCCTCTAACCAGCCAGGGTCAAGTGTACCTTGGCACATGAGCAAACGGAAAAACAATGGCAACGATGAGAGGCTCAAACTGGCCAGGTGCCCAAAAGGAAACACCAGCGGGGACCGTGAAAAGTACGTCCGTGTCCTTCCCCAACACCTTCCTCCACATGTGAGTCATCAAGCACGGAACCACAAAGACATGTGGCCAATGGGGGTGGGCCAACCGGTCGTCGCTAAACAATTCCAACGCCGTCTCCATCACGGCTGGCGCCAAGAGCCATTCTTGACTTCAAACATGGATTCCCCGTCACCTTTTCCAGGGGGATGCCTCCCCAATCCTCTCCCTTCTTAGTCTTCCACCAACTCCGGACCCACAGGCCCACTGCTCCTTCGGACTGCTTGGTCAGCCCCTTGATTGAATGGGAGATACGAGAACAGGTCCACTCATGCAAGAATGTCCTCGGTCAGGTCTCCCCTTGAGAGGCCATCAACCCCAGTGGCTTTCATCCTCTTCACCAAAATGTGTATGACATGCAGTATGAAACAACCATCTTGCTCGGCCTCCTTGTGGAGCCTGAACACAATGTCATTAAACTTCTTGCTTGGTGAGTGGCCCTTGTAGTATGCTCCCTCAAATGCGGAGTTGTCTGTTAAAACAAATACTTCGTGCTTGACCAGCATTGATTCCTTCGACAGCCTCTGAATGCGGTCGGTGAGGTTTTCAGCCTCCCTTACATTTGAGGACTCCTTCCTCCATTGCATCTTCCAGGACCCAGCCTCGTAGTCCACGCCATATTGTTCCACCACCGCCACTCCCTTCCCCGACCCACTTGGGTCACCAATGACAAACAAAGCCACAACGTGCTTGGCCATGTACAACTGCCTTGGGGGTTCCGGGGACTTGGTTAGTCCAGCAAGCACTCCACGTCCCTCCTCAATCTTGGAACGGCTTGTACCTCAACCAGGAATCCTCTGATCTCCAAAAGCTGATGCAAAGGGAGGAGATCCCTTTCCAACAACACCCCTAGCTCCCTTATCAGAGCCTGGGTCCTCTCCCACTTCTCCTGTGATACCATCCTGCAGACTTGGTCTTGATCAGCATGCGTGATGGTGCCCGCCCAAGGGCCTGGTGTCCTTGATGCTGAGGTGCGCTTTCATGCCTCATCTTGGACCCCCAGAGAGGAGCACATGGCCGCGTAAAACGGAGCTGCTTGCCAGGCCAGCTCAGATAAGTGCCCCACAGCTTGCCCGTTGTCTACGTACACGAAGATCTTCGCAGCGATGAACCCATCTGTCCGTATTTTCATTTTCATCACCCACGGCAGATCGGCCCGGTAGCCTGGTGACCCCGGAAGGTTGAGCCGGACATGGTCCCAGTGGAAGGGGTTAGCCAAGTTCCTCCGGTCCCCGTAGACCACCAGCTTCAGTTGGATCTGCCACTGAAGGCTCCTATAGGGCAAGTCCCTTAGCCCCATCCAGTTTCTCTCCCGACGCTCCCACCTTGCAGGCCGCAGCTTTTCCCCACACGCGTCCTCTAGAACCAGGGAGCATACCCCCTGAAAGTCCACTCCAGAGTACTCCCGCAAGCTCTTGTGGAGCTTGTAATTCAGGAACTGGTCTTGAACTTCCAGGTTTCACTGAAAGAAACCTGGTAAGATTGCCCTTAGCATTGCCCAAATGGCGAGCAGGCCAAAGTGAGGGGAGTACAGGATATTGTTGAGCCCACAACTTGTTCCATTGCAAACCATCCAAATGTCCGTTGCCCCCTTGTCTACGCTGACGAAACTCGTCCCACTCTCAATCCTTCCAGCCTTGATGTACTCCAGCCGTCGGACCTTGACCACCTTAGCGCGCATCAACTCCTGCTTCCTCGGATCCTTGTGTTTGGACTGTGGACGCGGAAATGGGGGGCCGAACGCACCCGTCAAAAAATGCGGCTGCCCGTCCCACACCTCCCTCTGATATTCTTGTGGCCAGTTCCAGAAGAGAGGTGCGGACCCATCCAGCCACTCAAACCAGCTGAAGTTAGCGCACCGTCTGATGATGTTGTGCCCGTTGTTTGTTGTAGGACAACCTTCCCTTGGCCATCCACTCCCACATGGGCCAAACCCTCCCAACACCATGCCCATTCTCCCCCGGACCATTTGTGCTGGGCTGGGCAGGTTTGATTGCCAGCTGTAATAACCTCGCAGCGCGCGCCGGCACCAAAACTGTAATCCGAGCGCCCAGAAACCAGGCATGGCAGCCTGCCAACCCTGTGGGAGGCCGCCTCCCCCAGGCATCCTTCCCACCGAGCCGTCACCAAGGCCAAGCACCAGACAAACCGGGTCGTCATAGCCCGCCAGAAATGCGTGAAGCCAAAGCTGGTCCGAGACGGCCACGTTGTCCGCCTTCTGAAAGTCCCCCTTGACCATTTCCGCAGGGTGAAACGGGAGGTGGGTGAGGGTGGACGGAGGGGCCAGTCTGAGTGCGGCATTTGGAAGTGGTCAAGGTCCCACCCCCGTCACCGTAGAAACCGTTTTTAACCCCCCCAAACTCCCCCCGGAAAGACAAAGTCAGAAGAAAATCGGCACCCAAAAAGAGGATCTTGGTAGGTGCCGACCGGAAAATGCCTAGGAGCATTGCCCCTGCGGTCGTTGGCAACATAGCAGCTCCTGTTTGCAATGGTATATCAGGCCACCGCACCCCTGGCTTTTTGGCCGAGGGGGGTGTCCGCCCACTGCATCCCCTGGCGGCACAAACGGTTTGACTGATGGGAGCAATGCCCCTTTGACGATTGCGTTGGATGTCAGCCCTGCGGCTGACAGACACAAAATGATGGAGTAAAACATTGGTACCAAGAACACGGGTTTGCCTGGCGCCAACGGTGCCCCAATGGGGCAATCAAGCAGCCTCTACCCCCTCTTCTATTAAAGGAATGCAGGGTTGGGGTGGCGAATTGCGACGGTTGGGAGGGGGGAGACAGCTCAACAGGTGAGCAATCCCCCGGCAGCTGAGGCTGCATTGCCAGTGGATGCCGACCAGACACGCAGGGGGGGACCACCGAGGGAGTTGCACATTGTGCCCTTGGCCCCCTGCCTCCATCCCTGGTTCTGACCATGGAAGTGGCGGTGGCTTTGGCGGCCAATGCCAGCACAGCTGTCTGCATGGACAGCTGCCCCGGTGATACCTGCCTCGATCCCGGCCACCATCCTCGCAGCGACTGCCCCAGCCATCGCCAACAGGTACCACGGCTGATATGGATGGGGTGGCTGGATAGGCTGCCGGAGCTATAGTCCCACCATGTGACGTAACTCCAGCAGCGGCCAGTGCAGCGGTGGTGGGCGGCGATCCCCCCACTGACGGTGACATGCAAGGCGCACACGGGCATTTCATGCCCCACACCTTCTCGGAGGAGGAGCTCCGCGGAGCTGACCCTCGTTTGCAGCAGTTCGATGCTGCGGATCGACAGCTCCTTGGGATATTTGGTGACACGATCCATCTCAACGATGGCACCCCCCTCAATGGTGGGATCGGTGTCAACAAAGATGCAAGATGGCAGCAGCTTTACAACCGCGTTGCCTCTTGCTACCTCCCACTGTACGATCTCCCCAACAGCCGATAGCCTCAACGCTTTCTGTTGATGCTAACTGACCTCTTGGTTGGAGTCATTCAACATCACTGGAACTTATAGTGGCCATTGTTATTTCAGGTGATCATCCTCCGCTGAATCTGTGGGATCACTCAATTCCACGATGTCAAGCCAATTGTATGGGGTCGGCTCAATGATTGGGATGTGGGGAGGTATGTTGCGCTGGTAAAGGGGGGGGGTCAAGGAAGCAAGCCTTGACTCCAGTACAGGTGGGAGGAGACAATGCCACCTTCTTCGCATGCCGATACGATGCCATGGTGCTTGGAGGCAAGGTCTGCGCAGCTGTTTGGATGGTGACCGATATAGGCACCGGGGGTCCTTATCGTCAAAATGATCTGGATTCCAAATCCGGACGGCCGGTCGTCGATGTGCTTTGGGACAAACACCCGGACTGCATTGTGCTGTCGGAGTGGGATTTCGATGCCTACCCCAATGCCGATGACCTGCTTGACACCATGCCGGTGTATTGCTATGAAGAGTGCATTGCGAAAGCAGCAGCATGTCTCTCTGGCAGCGCTGGGCCGTTCGGCGTTGAAGCTGATATGCTTAAGCACTGGCTTCTTTGCCACGGCACTCATTCTAAAAGGCTTTGAGAGGAAATGGCGACCTGGGTTGTTGATTGTCTGAGCAACGGCTCACCCCTCTACACTGCATACCGTGCTGTGAACACGGTTTGGACTGTTGCCCTGGACAAATATCCGGGCGTTCGGCTGCTTGGAGTGGGCAAGGTCTGGATGCACCTCTGGTCTGATTGTAGTCACATGAAGATCAAGGCCGCAGCAACCAACGCATGTGGGAATACCCAGCTCTGTGCGGGCCTGCGATCGGGATTGAGGACAGCCTCCATGTCCTTTGGGCCATTTGGCCACAGTCGGCGGGATGGACCAAGGACGGCGCCTCAGTGGAGGAGGATGATGGTGACTTGTCCGGCGACACAACCCTGTGGAGTCGCATCTGCACCAAGGGTGTTCTCACCCCCGGGACCGATCCCAGGGCAGCTGAGGATGCCACGTTCTCCCGGTACAAACCGGAGACAGGCTTTGGCTCTGCTCTCTTCGATGCCCGCAATGGCTTCAATGAGATCAACCATTACCTCATTCTGTGGAACGTGGCGCACCCATGAAATCGGGAAAGCAGATTTGCATTCAACCAGTACCGGCCCTGGGTCCAGTGCTTGGTCCGGTCAGAACCGGGCAAACCAGCACTTGTGATCCACTCAAAGGAGGGGATTACACAGGGCAACTCACTTGCAATGAGCCTGTATGGCATGGCGCTGTTGCCTCTTGCATCCAAGATGCAAGAGGCAATCCCCAAGGCCCTGCAGCCATGGTACTGCAACGATGCAGGCGCGGCCAGCAAGGCACTGCCGAACGCCTAGTGCCTGAACTTTCTCATGAAGTTTGGGCCGGGATACGGCTATTTCCCCGAGCCTGGCAAATCCCATTACATTTGCAGGACGGAGGATGAACCCACTGCTGCCCACCGAGCCTTCGAAGGCTATGGACTGGAGATCAACTATGCAAGGGGGCAGCAGTATCTGGGCGGCTTCATTTGGAGCACCCGGAAGAAGGAGGAGTGGATGGGGGAAATGGTTGGCAGATGGGTGAGTGCAGTGAAGACACTCAGTGTCGTCGCCGAACGCCATCCCCAGACTGCCTACGCCGGGTTCACGTTTTGCCTTCAGAACGAATGACAATATGTCCAGCGTGTGGTTGCCAACACAGGCCCCTTCTTCCAGCCGCTGGAGTGGGAAATCTGGATGACTTTCCTCCTCCCAGCCCTCCTTGGTATCCCCCGACAGCAATTGATGGGGATACCGCCAGCTCCTTACCCAAGACGTAAAGCCGGGGGGACTGGCAATCCACAATCCAGTGGACACTGCACCAAGCGTCCACTTGGCTTTACTTGCGGCTACTCACTACATGAGGGAGTCACTTGTGTGTGGGGGCATTTGACCTTGGAGCAAATTGAACATGTGCCACTGAGGCCGGACTGGTGGCAAGGAAGTCTCGGCTCATTGATAAGCAGCTCTTTTTTGATGGCCGAGGCCGGGACAACCCCTTGGTAGCAAGACGGGACAAACGGAACTGTGCCGCTGGTGCATGGCTCTCTGTATTCCCTAACCAGTTAAATGGTACCGGCCTGTTGGCGGACGAATGGAGAGATAACGTCCACCTCAGGTACAGCCATTCCCCGCTGGAGATGCCCGCCGCCTGTGACAGCTGCGGGGCTAAGATGACAGCCAAACATGCACTCTCATGCAAAGTTGGTGGCCTCGTCCATATCTGGCATGATGATCATGCAGCAGATGAGTGGTGGCACCTGTGTAGCACTGCGCTCTTCCCCAGTCAAGTTGAATGCAAACCCTGTCTTTTTACATGCATTAGTCACCAGGCAAGAATTGTAGCTGGCAACACAACCCCCCCACCACCATCTACTCCAACTGTAACACCTCCAACACCACCCACAACCACTGAGGAAAGGGGCAATGCGAGCTTCCATGGGTTCTGGGAATGTGGCCGGACATGCATTTTTTCAACACGCGTATCACGGACACCAAAGCCAAGTCCTACTAGTGGAAGAAAGACTTCGGGAAAGTTCTTTTACAGCACGAGAAGGAGAAGAAGGACAAGTACCTCTGGACCTGTTTGGAATTGCGGAAGGACTTCACGCCAATATTCTATCTGGTTGATGGTATTGCGGGACCCGAAGCCCGGAATGCCGAGAAGAGACTTGCCACCCACCTGGCAAGTAAGTGGAATTGCGGATACTCCCAGATGGTGTATTATGTGAGGGTTTGGATGGCAATTGTTGTTGTTTGCACCAACAGTCTTCTCATCTGCGGGAGTAGGGATCGACAACAATCCCAATGCCCTCTCATCCCTGACGGGGCTGCCCTTGGCAACTGGCAGACCTGGCAGGACATCTAACCCACCTCTTCTTGATCTCACTCTCTCTCTCACCTATCTCAATGAACTCAGCCTCCTGAAACCGGCCGTGCAACATGCCCCTCCCCTTCTTCCTCACAACCCTGGGCTTGCTCACCAAGCCTTATAGAATCTAACTGAAATAATTCTTTTTACATAATGTTAAAAATTTGAGTTGCATTTTATTTTTTCGTAGATGATAGAGTAGCTATAAATTAATTTATTACTCTATCAATTAATGGATTCCATTCTTGAATCACTTCAACTGCCCCCTTCCCCAACCCCTTGCCCATGTCGGGTTTGCACAGGATTGGGTCTAAATGTAAAATCTATGCTGCTGGAGGCAGTGGAAGCTCACCATGGTGGGGATTCTTGTGTTTTGTGCAAGTTTTTACGTTCCTGCCAGAACCCTTATAGCGCTTAAGCTGTTAACAAAATTTGACCAAGAAGCCCCTAACTTTCCTGCCGATGCCCCACAGAGGGATCTTAATATTCCCCATCAATTGGCGTAGACATCTCCCGAAAAAAATACCACCCTCTGTGCTCAACCCCTCACAAGCTCTTTTTTCAGGCTATTCCTCACCCTTATCAGAGCCCTCCTTCCTAGTCGGATCTTGTGAACCGCAGGAACCTTGCTTTGCAAGTGCACACCCCGTGCATTTCACTCTTGTGGTTCAAAATCTTTCACTGTTGTTCGGAAGAACCAGTGACCTTCTGATCTATGATTCTACGCTTGGTCACCCATAATCAACGGACTTTTTGCCCCGCCGTTTTGACGAGGCTCAGGGTGGATGAGCGCCAGAGGATGTCAACCGATATATTGGAGGGGCACCACTCAGCAACCTCTGCTTTTGTGTCAAATCGGAGATTCTTCACATGGGCAAAGAGGTGTCATGCAAGAGCAGAGCAGTTGTCTTGCTTGGTTTCGGTGGATGCAATGTTGCGTCGGTAGGGAACGATATTAGATAGGATCTCCACAGGCAAAGCAATTTCGAATGGCACATTTGTGATGAGAGGCCAATAGGGGAGCAGGGGGGGGGGGGGGGTGTTGTTGGTTGGAACAAATTGTATGGTATGGGAACAAAAGATGTAGCTGGATAACAACTTGTTGTAAGTTCTTTACTACTCTATATATAGCAACTGCAAAGAAGAGCGCACTGCTGAAAAAATATCACGGAACAACAAAAACGTGCCTGTGATGCATGCATTTGATAATGTATATTATTTCGTTGGCCTTTCTGTTGACTCGCCATGCAATGAAGAAAGATGTGGGGTTGACCAACACGAGCAAACTTGATTATTGGTTATTCTCTCCACACACTATCCCCACAAAGTCTCCACCGGAAAAGTTTTATCAGTTGACAACACAACACATGATATACTTCTTAATTTCAGGCATATCCGATGTCAAACCCCACTCGGGAGCTGTGCCTTCCAATTCCTCGTGGCTGTAGCAGGTCGTTGCACTATTTTCATCCTTCTGACCCACCATGACCCAATGATTCGGATTATCAACACCAAAAAGGAACGGGGCCCATTGCTCACCCTCTGCGCTAATATCAGTGGTATGGCCACTGCTCACAGGTTGGCTCGGCCCCAGTGGGCAATATGCTTTGAGGGAACCGATGACAAAGGGATGTGAGGGGTCGGGCCCGTACTGAATCGATTAATGGTCAAAGCAAGCATTTTATCCGATCAGGCCTTACCAGCGTAGGGGCACAGTTGTCTGCCTTCTAAATGATTACAAAAAGCCTCGGCATCGGCATGTGAACCGCCGAACCAGCCATCATCTAGACTGAGCCATTTCGGTTGTATATTAATTGTGGGGCTTTCAGTAGCGATCGGGCTCGAATTCGTGACAGGGGCCATGCCCGGCGAAACATACGTTGAGTCCTTACAGCACAGGATATGCTCCTTAAATTCTGGATGGCTACCATCGACAACCCACTGCGGCAATCCCTCTTCGTTGAAATCCCTGTAGGTGTGACAGGTCGTCGTTGGATTGTCGCTGATCTTACCAACTAAGACGTAGGTATCATCATCATTGTTAGTTGATGCGATTGGTGCCCATTGCTCGCCCTCAAATGCTGGTTGCTGTAGATACAAGGGTCTACCATCCGCCTCTCTGGTCGGTCCACTAGGACAATATGCCACTAGAGGACACAGTTTCATGCCGGCAATTTGATTGCAGAAGTTTACAGACTCGGCATACGTTGTGCCCTGGTATCCCTCTCCACGTCCATACCATTTAGCGTTATAGAAATCCATCGCAGCCTGCTCCTGCTCTGTCAAAGGAGGCGTGTTTGATGTGGCTGATGGTGTTGCCATGGGAGTTGCTGATGGGGATGCTGATGGGGATGCTGATGGGGGTGGTGCAGAACAACAAGCAATATGCCGCGTAATCTCCTCATTACCCTCCCCTGTCTCACCCCAAGGTGGTGGGTCCTTATACAAGTGTGAATACTGAGCACAGCTCGTAGTATTACTCAATAAAACCCACGAATTTGGGGCATCACCTATTGGCACCCAGGTTTCATTAACTTCATCCTTGTACCCACCCAATGGTATGGAACCTACTCCCATCGGACAAATTGCCGCATAGGGACAGGGAATCCTATTTGAAAAATCCAAACAGAAACGGAATGCCTCAGTTGACGTTTGTCCGTGCCAGCCTTTCGAACGATTAAACCATATTGGATGGTATCTTTCCGTCGCAGTTTGGTACATGAGGCTGGTTTGTTCTTCGGACATAGCAGTACCCGTATCAGGTGGAGCTTCAATTTCAATAGCGGCCTCATTTGTGGGCGTCACAGTATCCTGGATCACGCAACACACAATATTACGTGTCAGCTCCTCATTGTCATGTCCAGTGACTCCCCATTCAGGTAGAGCATCATGGCTAGCACTCCAAGGCAAACACGCCTCCTGAAGTCCATCTTGAACGGATAAGTATACCCAGTCGTTCGTATTGTCCAAAATGGGCACCCATTTGAGCTCTGAACCCTCATTTGAACCGCTGACGGGTTTGTGGCCAGGACCCATTGGACAAATTGCCACATAGGGACAAAGTGTGTAGTGCCCAATGGAATCACAGTATTCGAGGGCCTCCTGGTAAGTCTGGCCATCCCATCCCCTGGATCTGTCACGCCATAAGGGCTGGTACTTTTCGATTGCAAAACTTGATTCGGTCCCAGTTTGTGTGGGTCCGGCTGCTTCATCAGTAGTCGAGCCAGAATCAATACTTGATGAGACGACACAACACGCGACGTGTCGTGTCATTATTTCCTCATCAACCCCTCCAGTAAATCCAACCTGCTCGCTCGGTACACACGGCCCTCCGAATTCTGACTTTCCGCTGGTCTGCACCCATAAGTTCGGTCGATCTGAAAAGGGGACCCACGAGCCGCTAGGCTCCTCCCTGTACCCGCCGAGAGGCTGGGAGCCGAGCCCCAAGGGACAAATGGCATAGTACGGACAGAGTTCATAGTTTGATGCGGAATCGGAGCAAAACTGGATAGCATCGATGTAGGTCGAGCCGCTCCATCCACTCTCGCGGTTGTACCATTTTGGAAGGAAAGTCATTGCCGCGGCCTGGGCAAGGGTTGGGGGGTGTGGTGGAAGGAGAGGTTAGTGTGATGGGAAGAAGAGGCAGAGAAATCAATCTCCTTGTTTTTAACATAGGAATAGTACATACCATGTAGATAGACGCGTCCTCCGTGGATGCCAATTCACCACTTTCGCTGGCTTCGTCCTGGGCGAGATCGAGTCCGGACGAGGCACAGCACGTGACGAAACTCGTATTCCCGCTCGGCCATGTGGTCTCCGAGCCGTACAAATCCGAATACCTGAAGCAGGGTTTGTTCGCCGAAATCTGGGCGAATTCATGGTGCGCGTCGGGGGCGATAATGGGCACCCATACGCTCTTTCCCTCCTGATATGATATTATCGGTTCAGAATCCTTTCCCATGGGGCAAATGCCCTCATACGGACATAGTCCGTATCCATGAATGGCGCTGGAGCAAAACGTCTCAGCAGCCTCGTACGTCGTCCCCTCCCACCCCGTCGACTTATCGAACATGTGCGGAAGGAACTGTTTGGTCGCGGCGTCGAACATCATCGTTTGATAGTCGATTAGAACCATCGCGTTGAAGTGGGGGGTATTAAAATTGTCCGCTTTGCAGCAAATGATTTCTTGCGTTTCGACATCGTTGTCGTTCCCGTTGATTCCCCACTCGGGCGACGTGCCGTGCATGTCGAAGTACTGGATGCACGAATTTTGTCTGCCAACCTGTTTGTGTGTGTGCCGTGGTGTGCGGTACGGTGTGGTGTGGTGTGGATGCGTGCCCAAAGAAAAACGTCAGTCGCATGTGAAAAATGGGCGTAAAATCAAATGATGCGAAATCGTGAAACGACACCCTCCGTGGGGTCGGAAAAAGGATCAATTCGGCTTCGTGCGATTCCCTCACCTGCACCCAAGAGTTCGGCCCATCCAACAACGGGACCCATCTCGAACGCAAATCCCCGTTCGCGTCCCCGTTCGCGTCCCCGCCCGTCGCGTAGCCTAACAGCGGCTCGGTATCGGGCCCGCCGGGACATATGGCTTCGTAGGGGCAAATGAGGTATCCCCCCGGCCGGCTGCCGCAGAATATCAACGCCTCTGTGTAAGTTCGCCCGTGCCAGCCCGTGGTCCTATCGAATTTGATCGGATGGGATGGGTCCGACTCGTCGGACTGGGCATCGTCCATCATCCCCTCGAGCTCCTGAAGATCGCCGTCCTTATTCCTCCTCGAGATCCCGATGCTGATTCCGAGGATGGCGAAAAAAGCGACCATCAAGCAAATACCGCGCCTGACTCGCTTGCTGCGCAGGCATGGATGCACGACGTACCGCTGGCGTCCCATCGCGTACAACATGTCGTCGGCGAATATATTCCCACCGCCGCCGCCGAGGTAGTCGCCCGCGCCGTAACGGTCGATCGCGACGCCGCCCGAGGGGGAGGAGTGCCTCAGTCCGTCGTGGGTGTAATTCCACCCCCTGACCAGGTCGAAATCCCCCGGCTTGACGCTCGGGTAGGATGATGGCTTGACGCTCGGGTAGGATGATTCCCCTTCCTCTTCCTCTTCCCGTTCCTCCAGAAGCATCTGATTCTCGTAGGATTCGCGGACCCTGTCCCGCGCGGCGGCGACGCTCGTCGTCGCGGCCCGGTCCATGCCACTGTCGCCCCGGCCCGCCGAGTAATACTCCTCGTCGTCCTCGACGGGGAACTCCGTCGCTATCTCCGACAGGTATTCCTGGTACGCCGACATGATCTTGGTCGTCTTGGCCGAGAGCTCGAGGACCTTGGATCCCCCTCCCCTACCGCCGCCCTTGCCACTCTTGCTCCTCGACGAGTTGGAGTTGTGGGAGGCAACGGTCCCCTCCTCGGCGTCAGCAGCAACATGGGACGCCTCGTCCTTCCCGCCGACGCTGTCGTCTCCGCCGTCGATGGTGTAGGACGCGGCGACGGCGGCGGCGACGGCAAGGTCGTCGTCGACGCTCTCCTCGAAGCCGTCGCCTCCCTCGGCGGCGACGTCGCTCATGCTTGGAAGGCTGACGTTTATCCCGCCTCGACTCTTGCTCTGCTCTTCTCCGCGGCTGAGCTCTCTGCTACGTCGTTGTGTATGTCCTGCCAGTCTGCAGCGCACTGCTCCTGCCATGCGGAGTCCAAAAGGTCTTCAAGGATTCTTTTTATGGTGTACGTATCATATCTTATTCCTTTACGATACTATCGTACCCAAACCCGTTTTGTGATGGGGACTGCGATTCGTATCTTATCCGTTCACTAACTTCTGGCTCTTAAACCTCTCTACCTACCATAAAATTGGGCTGGTCTCTTGGATCACGGACAGCTAGCTGGGTCTCTCATTATCTTTATTTTTCCCGCCATTTGATGTGCGGGGTCGTTTTTGGTTGTACCGAATGCTGCGCATGTAGGCTCTACGATCGGAGCTGGTTCTGTCTTCTCTTCCCAAATCTTCCTCCGTGGACATTAAAGCGCCTTCTTCTCGACCCTCTCGACTCCAGCGGGTCTCCGCACAACTTGTTCGGACGATTCTCCGTAGAATGCCTAGAACGATGAGATCGGCTTCTGTCCTCGCGGCTTCGTGGGATTAACGAAAGTGCGGCTGTATTAACGACTCCGCAAAAAATAAGAGGCTCTGCTTCTCGTGCCGGGCCTGGAGGGACGGGAAAGCTCCATTGAGTGCCGCCAGCATCGCGATCGCCGATGCTCACGGAGGCGGCGGCGCTTCGCTTTGCTCCGACGAGAACGATGCGCCGAACAATGCATAGGTTGGGAGTCCAAAGAAGAGGGGGGGAAAGAGAAAGGCTCCCTCTAGAATGGCCATGTAGTCATTTAATACGATTATCACAATGAGCAATGCAATTAAATTTTGTATTCGAGAGAAAGGTTACAACTTACAATTGGAGATGACGGATAGCATTCGTCCCTCTTCACACACTGAGCACAGCGAACTCGGTCCGTAGAAGACGTATATAATAAAACAGCTCATCTTATCATTTATTGCCGATTTCTGCGCAGTAAGTTCAGCATATACCACCCATTCCTGCTGTGTGCACATTGCCTGGATGCCTGAGTTCGGAACCGCTTCAAACTTCGTTGTTATACAACAAAGCCGGATTTCACATCGGAACGAGACGCGACCTATCTGTCAACGACATGCAACCACCAGGCAACAGGCAGTAATATTTCCACAGGTCGTCTTCCGGAAGAAAACGAGCGATCGACACGTCCCTCCTCCTCGACCTCCCGTTGCCATTGTATTCGTTGTCGTTGTCGTCATCGTCGCCGCCGCCGCCGCCGCCGCGACGGCACCCCTTCGGCCATCCGTCCGCCGCAATCGGAACGCGAACTGATGACATCGAAGACAGCGCGTCCGTCTCGTACGCGTGACACTCCGGGCAGGACACGTGCACCGAAAGCACGACGACCTCGAACGGACGCAGGATCACCGACGTTGTCGTCGCGGTCGCGCCGTCGAAGTCGTCGTCGTAGTAGTCGTAGTAGTATTCGGCGGCGGCGGCGGCGGCGGCGGGGGCATCCCCTCCATCCCCCGCCGCGTCGTCGCGTCGGCATCCGTCGTCGTCGTCGAGGTTGGCGCGACGACGGAGCGCGATCCTCGGCGCCCATGGTCCCTCCACCACGATCGCGAACGTCGATTCGCGGCATCCTCGCCCCTGCGTACGAACATCCCCCCGATGACTATGCGGATCGTCGAGGTTTGCCTCCTCGTCCTCCTTTACGTCCTCCTCGTCCTCCTCGTTATCCTCGTCGTAGGACGATATGCGTATCGACCCGACGTCCGGCACGACTATACGGCCGTATCCCGACTTGGTATTCTGTAGGCAGATCCTCAGCTCGATGTATCGTCGATCGGAACGGTACGGAAGCAGCGGCGGGGGCGGGGCCGGGGGATCCTCATCATCGTCCGTCCCCCGCCCTCCGCCGCGTCGCCCCGACGGCCGACGACGACGACGACGTCCTGCCCCGCCGCCGCCGAAGCCGGTCGCCCGACCGTCGACGACGGTCCTTGTCCGGCAGTTCTCGGCGTGATTGACCATGCACCAGACCCCGAGGCAGTCGGCCACGCATCCGCGGCCCCCGCCCCCGCCGCCGCTCCCAGACGCCCTCTTCTTCCCGGGGGATGCGAAGACCGCGCCGGAGGTCAGGCGCGTGTCCGGCACGCGCATCGTCGACGACAGGGACCGGTAGGCGGACTTCCAATCCCTCCCGCCGTAGGAGGTGGGCCGTCGTAGTCGTCGTCGTCCGCGGCCGTCACGGACGCCCCCGTCGGCCGACGACGACGGGTCTCCCCCCCGCCCGTTGACGACGACCACCCCCTCCGCCTCCTCCCCCTCCTTCGGACCACGACGACGGCCACGAAGACGACGACGACGATCGTCCCGGCCGATGCCGAAGCGATTGCGCACCAGCGAGTACCACGTGACGTCGTCGGCCGCCAGTTCCGACACGTTGCCGTCGCGCGGCCTGTGCGAGTTGGACAGCGCCGCGAGGGATGGCACGTCCGCGTACGACAGTATCGAGCGCAGGACCTCCGTCGGCAGGCCGTCGAAGGACGAGGAGGGGGCGCGGGGGGCATCAGTCATCCCGAGTGTGCTTTGTGCCGGTAATGATGAATTAGTAGTGGATAGTCTTAGTGGTGGGTCATAGTCTTAGTAGTGGGTCATTCTTAGCCACCCTTTTTTTACTGAATGGAATGCTACGGGGTTCCAAATCAGAGAGTCCAAAAATTATCCAGCGCGCCACAACCCANGCCACCCTTTTTTTACTGAATGGAATGCTACGGGGTTCCAAATCAGAGAGTCCAAAAATTATCCAGCGCGCCACAACCCACCACTATCAATTCTTCTCCCCCCCTCCCCCCATCAAAGGCATCGTTCTTGGTGAGTTCTTGGACGATTTTCAAAAAAATTGGTGGTAAAACTATCTAGAGATCAAGGGGAATCCATTTGAAGCGCTTTTGGTGTTGTCTGGCGCCTTGCCGAGATGCTAGAGCCGTCGGAATTCAAACTGAATTACTAATTTTCTTTTTTCCCTCGCTGTCCGTCATAGGTCCTCTTCCTCCATAGTCCAACACATCGATACATCTTCCCAATATCAACCCAAAAAAAATTAATATCAAGGGAAGGGGGGAATCCCTTGCAAAATTTTTTTCCGGCCATTTTGAATTGAAATTGAGAGAATTACTGTGCTTGACGCCAACATCCACCATGTCGCAAGATCATCTGTTTTCATTTCAACAGTTTATCATTGGGCTATTGCAATTATCATCTCGTCATCGATCTGATTGGGATCATGAAGAATTAGCAATCTTACTGCATCAAATTACTGGGCGTGAATTTCAGTGTGCTCCACCATCGGCTTCGACCACCTCCTCTTCTGAAAACATTCCTGCAAGTGAGACCCCTGACAAGAGTCCATACCCACAACACCCAGATTCACCAACTCCATCACCTCCCTCCTCGCAAACAACCATGATTATGGATGCGATTGTCACACATCAGTCTTCGTCAACCATCACCCAGCAGGCAGAATCAACAGCACACAACATCTCGGCAACTACCCAGACTCTTCAACAGGATGCCAACAATAATGCTACATTTCCAATGTCGGTAAGTGAGATGGTTCGTTGGCTGGCGTTCGAATGGGTATCGGGATTGCTCCGCGAGTTTTTGTGGCACGCCAAAAACCCTGACATCATTCTTGACCACAAGATCAATGCCCATCTATTGTTTCAGTGCACTGATGCGTGATTCCCATTTTCCGGGACGCTATTGCGATCGGAGCAACAAAAACAAATTCTAACATTGACTTTCTTCTAGATTCTTCAACAGGATGCCACCAATTGTGCTGCATTCACAATGTCGGATCAGTTGGGCAAGTCATCAAATGAAAACGATGATTCATCTTATTTTTCTTGTGTTGGTGATTTGCATGACTCGAGAGGACTGTTTGATCAAGATGATTCAGATAGATTTCCTCTACACTCTTGTGTCTACACTGTAAATGATGCATCTTTCAAACCATCCTGGTCATGGGTTCCATATAGTCACTACAAGAACTGTACTTACCTTCGCTGTTTGACTAACTATGACAACCTATGTCGCTGGCGATTTGAGACGGGAAGACTGGAGTAGTCTACTTGAATGTGGTTGGGGGTGGGTTAGAGTGATTTTAGCAGTACCCTACGTTAATTCCCACAAACACCGCTATGACCGACTAGTGACTGACTTAGCGGTAGTTGTGACTGACTTAGCGGTAGTTGTGACTCAATTAGCGGTAGTTGTGACTGAGAATTAGCGGTAGCGTGACTCAATCAGCGGTAGCGTGACTGAACTTTGTTAGATGAAGCTAGTAGAAGGAACTACCGCTAAGTCCAAACACCGCTATGACCCAACTACTACTAATTCTGTTTGCCCTTTTTTTAGATATCTTTTTGTGGCGGGAGCTTTCCCGCTGGATCCATGTGTCACCGTTCTTTCTTCTGAACACACACCTCGCGATCGCCTTGGCAGCCATCACACACCGCCGCTGCACCTGCACACCGGAGAGACACAGAGATGAAAGGAATATACAAACTTGGGACATACTTGCCCAAATTAGCAGCCTCGTGTTGGGTTGCTCCTAATGCGGCTGTCGTCGGAAATGTGATAATGATGGAAAAATCATCTGTTTGGTTCGGCGCCACCGTCCGAGGCGACAATCCCGAGCCCATAACGATTGGCGAGAGGTGAGACGAACCTGATAATTCCTCACCCCATACATGCGCAAGATGGCTTATTCGCCGATCGAATGATGGCTTCAGAACGAACATTCAGGATGGAGCCGTGTTGCATGCCGATGCTGGCGTGCCACTGACGATAGGGGCCGGAGTCACCGTCGGCCATCGAGCGACGCTTCATGGATGCACCGTCGGCGAAAACTCACTGATAGGGATCGGAGCCACGGTACTGAACAAATCGGTGATTGGGAAGAATTGCGTCATCGGCGCACATGCTCTGGTACCGGAGAATAAAATAGTACCAGATGGTTCGGTGGTGCTTGGTAACAAAGGAGAAGTTTATCGCACGCTAACTGATGAACAGATTGATGCGTTAAAGCGTGGGGCGGAACATTATGTTCAAAATCAGAATTGGTTCAAAGAATCATTGCAATTGATGGTCAATGGGGATGACATCACTTCTCAATCGAAACTTTAACAGGAGTAGTTAAGCAGAGATGAGATGTGTGGGTGTTGGCAGTATCAATCGTAGAGTGCTAAGTGACACGTACACTATTATACTATTCTTATATAGAAACATCTTTGACCAAGAAACAAAAATAACCGCAATAGAATAGCTCCACCATCACATCAACCTATCGCAAGTCCGAACGTTTTGTGAATTCCAACCTTGAAATCTCCTTCAGCTCACCACCACAAAACTCAAGCACTGCGAAAATAGGGTAGGTCAAAATTAGACGACAATGACATAACCCAACACATCGTATGCAGGTCTTCTAAACCGCACAAAAGACATGAATGCACAATAATTCCGTACCTTCGTGCCACAGAGGCTTCGGCAATTGTATGCACTGCTTCAGAACCAACGGCCTGGAACATGCCACGGGCTGGTACTTCCCGGACCGCACCGCCTCGTCTAGCCGTCCCCCGATGTAACTCGTGTGCCCGATGAAGAATCGAAAGTCCAAGGGCTTATACTTCCCCGAAAGCACGCCATCCATGGCGGCCTCCAACCCTCCATAAAAGATGCCAGTACCAGGCGATATCTCCACGGCCCCCGGAAGCTCGCGTATGCCGTGTATTATCATGGCCGGCTTGTCCATGTCGTCCGGCCCGCCCAGGTAAACGCCGCACTGGTTCTCGAAGGCGGATAGGAACTTTACCAAATTCTGCGTCTCGATCCCGCTGACATTTCCCTCCGGCAGAATGACCTTTCCGCTCCCCGCCCCCCCCCCCTCGGACTTGTACGATCCTAGCAGGACCAACGTTCCCAGGTTCCTCGAAAGCTTGAACGCCATCGGCCTGTTGATCGTCACGGTCTTCGATCGACCGGTCCTCTCGTCGTGTTCGATCACGAGACATACCTCCTGCCAGGTGTTCTGATGGTCCATGTACCGTCGGAGCAATTCCACGCTCTCCGGACCGAGCGCGCTCGGATCGATCCTGCCGTCAGGTCTCGCGTTCGACATGATCTTCACGAGCTCCCGCCGCAGGAGCCTCTCGGCGCCGCGGTACCAGAAGACCGTCCTGGCGGCGATTGCGGAGAAGGAGGCGGGATCGGCGTCGTCGTCGCCGGGGACGGGATCCCCCGCCGACACGGCGCCGTCGACGGCGGCGGCGGCGGCCCTGCCGACGCTAGTCATCGACGACGATGCCGACGCCCCCCCGGTGGAGGCCGAGGATCTCAGGCTCGTCGGCGGGATCGACGCATCGTCCGCCCCCCCGTACTCCTCCGAATCCAGGAACGATCGAAGCCTCGCGCCCAGCCCTCCCCCGCCGGACGACGACGACGACGACGACGACGACGACGATCCGCGGTATATCTCCGCCTCCAGGGGCATCCGACATACCAGTCCCCCGACCTCCGGCACGGCCGACTCGTGCGCCCACGCGCCGTGGAGGTACTCCTCCGCGAGCGCCGCGTTCTGTGCGCTAAGGAGTTCCTCGTTTCGCCGCGAGACGGATTTCGGTCGAGACGGAGGACGCGACGATCCCTCGGGGGGAGGCGTCGTCGCGACGGACGACGCGGCCAACGACGACGATGACGACGACGAAGAGGAGGAGGAGGGGGAGGAGGAGGAGGAGGATGACGCGTCGGTTAGATCCATGCCGTCGATCGAGGACGCCGACGACGGCGGGGGGGAGGAGGATGCGCCCGCGGGATTATTGTTGGCGAGGTTCATTCGGAATACTCGCCAATCGCCGAGGGAGTTCAGATCGATGGATTGGTCGTCGTCGTCGTCGTCGTCGTCGTTATCATCCGCCGGGGGGGACATGAACCGGCACGTCCCCCGCGGAGTTGGCGTCGCCCCCGCCGTCGTCGCGACGCCGGCGACGCAGACGCCGGCGGTCCGTGTTCGGGGTCGCGAGAAAGCGTCGGCGACCCACGGCAGCAGCAACGCCGCCAGCAGGAGAAATGAAGAAGAGCGCGATGATGGCATTTGTTTAGAGCCGCGGCTGTTCCTACCTGACGACGGTCTCGACGAACTACTTATCTAATCGGACGAAAGATCGCGGAACTTGTGTGTGTGAATTAAAGGGGCCGTGTCATACTAATTCCTAAATGACCCTTCGAGTGAAGAAGATGAAACGCAACACCGAGCCTGACTGAGCGGCGTCAACGGAACAGAGCACTACTCTAAATTGCGGATAAAACGATATAAGATAAAATAATCATGGGCAAACGAGCGAAGAAGGCACCCGTCCAAACGAAGAGGAAGCCGACGCTCGCGAAGCGATTCAAGTGTCCGTTTTGTGCAAATGGTACGTCGAGAGCCCGAAAGACCGCGACGGAGAATAATTCCTACCCACGCAAGCCGAGTTTGTCTACCCTTGAATTACGCCCGTGGATAAAGTCTCGGTATTTGTCGATATTTTCAATATTGGGACGATAAACATTGGGAAGTCGGATTGGATAGCAAATTATGCTCCCAGAATTTCATGGACGGAATTGCCTTCCTCTCTTCGTCTAAACATTTTCCCATATTTGTCATACTACCCATCTAATTTTCGACGAAACACCCCACACCATCCAACCAATATTATGTTTTCAACGAAACAACGAAACAAACAACATCGAAAAAAAACAAAATTAAACAGAGGACGTAGTCGAATGCAAAATGGATCTCTCCAAGGGCGTGGGTTCCCTCAAGTGTCGGATGTGCTCGGCATCCTACGAAATGCCCATCCATCACCTCCACGAGCCCGTCGACGTATTCAGCGAGTGGTTGGACGATTGCGAGGCCGCCGAGCGGGGCGAGATCGCGGCGGCGTCATCCTCCTCCGCCCGACGGGGTGGCGGGGGCGACATGAGCAGGGTTGTTCACGATACCAGTCAAGATTACGACGACGACGACGACGATGAGGAGGACGAGGATGATGATTTGCCGGAGGCTTCGGGACTAGGACAGAAGAAGAAGCCTCCTACGGAGGAGGGGAATAAGAAGGGGGCGGCAGCCTCGAGCTTGGGATTGGATGATTCGGATGACTCGGACGACTCGGACGACTAGATTAGGTACTACTGCAAAGAGAAGGGTTTCTCGGCATTTGACTAGGACAACTCGGACGACTAGTTTCGGTACTACTGCAAAGAGAGGGGTTTCATCATCAGTCATTTTACCATGGATTATGGATACGATACAAAAGGCATGAAGGAGACAAAAACAGAGCAACAGACAGGGGCGAGGAAAGAGAGGATCATCAATAGCAAAACTGATTGTGCAACATAATGCTGTTTTTTATTGAATGGGAAGCAATCCATTTTCTAGTTATCCAGTAGAACAAAAGAATGAAGTATCAACAAACACAAGGAGAAAAGATATGATCAATAACAGAAAATTCACTGTGCAACATGAAACTCTTTTTATTGAATGGGAAGCAATTCATTTTCTAATTAGTCGCATGGGCATAAGCGTGAAGAATCAATAGAAATATGAGACCTCTATTGTGGCATGCATTGGTATTTTTTGGAGATTGTGATGCCATTGCAATCAACAGAAACAGAAGCAGAAGTTGTAACAGTCAAACAGGCAAATATCGAATGAAACTTATCAGGCTTCCATGATGGTCTTTGCAAAGAAAGTTGGGCATATTGGGCACAAGGTGTCATTGGTCTCAAGAAGGCATCTTATACTTTGGGTTCATATCCCCATCCACATCAAATTAAGGTTGCCTATGTTGTGGGAAACATTCCCTGCTGCCACGGGTAAGGAGTGAGCCTCAACCCAGATACTTTAGCCGCGGGCCGGGCGGGAGGGAAGGCCAGACATCGAGGGTAAAACACAAGATTTAGATTTCCTAGAACTTAAATACAAAGAAAGTTCCGTTGCTGATGTCACTTTTACCTATTCCCACGTTGATCAGAAAAACAGAATGAGTTTTCGTCAACCTGTTCCCATGTTTGACGATGACGTTTCTCACGGTTGGGGGGTGAAAGGAGAACGAGATTCTTCGACCAAAAACGACAAAGTTTGTGATTGTTCGCGTGGTGGTGGGTCAAAGGGGAGGGTCCCACACCGTGAGTGTAACCACGTATCGTAGAGTATACGAGAGTCCCAAAACAGCAGCAAATGATCACAGCACTTGTCTTGGTGCCGTCGCCAGAGTTGAGAGATCTCCCGTAGTCCATAGGCTGGAGTAACCTATTCCTATTTTCTGTCGATTTTGAAGGAAGCGGCCGAGGAGGGAGAGAACTGGGACTGCTTCCCGTCACAGCATTGCGCAACGCATTTTGAATTATTTGATATTGTACGAATCCCTTGGAGGCGCAAGTGAATTTCCTGCTTCTGTCCCGCGACAATGCTATTGAAAGAGGGGAGATCGCGCGTTATGAGCAAGATCATGGCCAAGCTGTCGAAAGAAACAAGGCGGGCTAGCAGCGACCCGGAAGCCGTCGCCTCAGAGGGGGGGGGGGGTTCGTTGTCGTCGTCCGCCCCGCCCGCGGAATCTCGCGACCTCTCAACGAGCCAACACTCGAACAAGGCCGGCGGCGGCGAGAAGTCTACGACGGAGGAGGTCGGCGCCGTCAACGTCGCCCTCCAGATAGCCGACCCGATCAACCACCCCCGCGCGCTCAAGGTCCTCTTCCTCTCGTCGGACACCGGCGGCGGACACCGCGCGTCGGCCACGTCCCTCGCCCAGCAGTTCGAGCAGCTCTTCCCCGGGTCGTCTTACGCCCTGTGCGATATCATGCAGCTCGACGGGCCGCCCCCCTACAACACCCTCGTGAAGACGTACAAGCACCTAAGCGCGCATCCCCAGCAGTGGAAGCTCGTGTACAACGTCTCGAACACTCGCGCGTACGAGATGCTCGCGGACGTGCACATGAAGAGCGCCATGGAGCGCTCGGTGAGGAGGCGCATACAGTCGTATGATCCAGACGTCGTCGTTAGCGTCCATCCCCTCATGACGAACGTGCCGGTCCTGGCGTGTCGGAACATCGCCAAGGAGACCGGTAAGCACCTGCCAATCTTCACGGTCTGCACCGACCTCGGGAGCGCCCATTCCATGTGGTTCGCGAACGGTGTCGAGAAGCTCTTCGTGGCGAGCGACGCCATTAGGGACCTGGCGATGCAGAGGGGGAAGGTCCCGATCGAGAAGATCGTGATGAGCGGCCTGCCCATACGGCACGACTTCGCCGTGCAGGCCGAGAAGATGGGGGACAGGCACAATCCGGAAGGGAGGGAGTATCGCAATTTCGTGCGCGATCAGCTGGGACTTGGGAGTTACGTCGACCATAGGACGGTCTTGGTCATGGGCGGGGGGGAGGGTTGCGGCCGACTGTCGAACATCGTCGACGCCCTTTACCTCCAATTCGTCGAGAGGGGGATGGAGGCGCTGATACTCGTGGTTTGCGGTCGGAACGAGTCGCTGAAAGACTCCCTCGCCAAGCGCGATTGGGAGGGGATGCATCAGAAATACCTGTTGGCGCGGACGTCGGGGGCAGACTTCGATAACTGTGTGGGGCTGCTGAGCGACGTGGGTTGCATTGACGGGGGCTACATGGCGCACCACCTGCGGAGGATCATCAGCACCCCGGTGTTGCCGAGCATGGGATTGGCCGGGCTGACCTACACGAACAGTCCCTTCAGTTCCTTCAATTCAACCTCCACGGATGCTAATACCACGGCTGTCTACCAGGACAATAATGGCCAGGCTGTCAGCCTGCCGCCCACCAGGTCCGCGTCGCCATCGGATAGCGTCGAGGTGGTAACGAAGAGCACCGCCGCGAGGAATAATCTCCACGATTTGGATGCCCTCCTAAAGCCGCTGACATCGAACGACTTCGAGGTTGGCCAGGAATCGTCGACGAGCACGGACGGAGGAAACATCGATTCAAAGAGCTCCTCCAGCCTCCTCGAATCCCACGTCAAGGTTATCGGACTTGGCTTCATCACCAATATGGCCGAGTACATGGTCGCCACCGACGTCCTTGTGAGCAAGGCCGGACCCGGCACGATCGCCGAGGCCGCCTCCCTTTCATTGCCAGTCATGCTCACCAGTTTCCTCCCCGGACAGGAGGAGGGCAACGTAGACTACGTCGTCGAGGGCAAATTCGGCACATTTGTTTCGGATTCGGACCCGCAGGCCATATCGGACGTCGTTGCGGGTTGGTTAATGGATGGCGAAGCGTTAAGGGAAATGAGTAATAATGCGCGCATGCGGGGGAAACCCGATGCGGCCGCGGAGATCGTCGACGCAATAGGGGAGAGTGCCCTGAGATGGAAACACGGCAGTGAGGAAATCGAGGTACTAGAAGAGGAGTCGATTGGCGCGATGGAATAGTTACGCTCTGTTTAGGAATGCTGCCACCCTTTTCTTGGTTGAAGAGTTTGTGTTGAGGGTTCAATACAGTTGTGCTATTGAGGAATATTGATTATGTTGCCAACAGCATAACTACGTAATAATTCATTGAGTAACTGTTGAGTATCATTACAAATCTACTATCTCCTTTTCGTTCTTTTCACTTTCTTGCATTTTCCGGCGGACCTTCTCCTCTCTGCGATCCCAATAGATATCCTCGCAAGAGGAACCAACAACTTCCTCGACGGATTTATATCCATTCTCAAGTATGATATCTGCCAGCTCCTTTCTAATACGACTCACCACACCCGGGCCTTCGTAGACCATCATGCTGTAAACTTGTATCAACGAAGCCCCCGCCTTCATTTTGTCATACGCGTCCCTGCCAGATCCAACCCCCCCGACGCCAATGATAGGGATTTTGCCCTTTGTCAATATGTACATAGTTCGTATGCATTCCGTCGAGCGATCTTTTATTGGAGCGCCGGATAACCCCCCAGGTTCGCTCCTGTATTTCGATGCCAGTGTCTCCGGTCGGGCGTTGGTCGTATTACTGACTATCATGCCGTCGAGGCCACTGTCCATCACGACGTTTGCCACATCCGCCATTTCGTCGATCGTCAAATCCGGGCTCAATTTAACAAACAGCAGAGCGTGAGGTGCGTATTCGTCTCTGGCCTTTATAGCGCAAGCGAGTAGATTTCTCAACGGTTCGCGCTTTTGGAGGGAGCGCAGGCCGGGCGTGTTGGGAGAGGAAACATTTATCACGAGATAATCGGCGAAGGGACCGAGATCGCGAATGCCGAAGGCGTAGTCCTGAGCGACATGAACGAATGTGAAGTGAGAAGCCCCATGTCTGCCGAATAGCGCGCGATGCGAGATGAAAAGTAGAACTTCGACTCACCCCAACTTCGTCCTCGCTGGTCTTATTCTTTCCCAAATTCACGCCCAGAACGCCCGTCCTCGGTGCAGTTGTCATCAGCCTATTCCAAGCCCATCCCAACGCCCACAGGAACGACTTACCCACGGCGGTCGGATGTCTCTCCCCACCTTCTACCATCGTACGATCCTCCTTCTTCGCGGCGATCGTCGCCAAATCGCCCCCCCGTCCCCCGAATTCCCCCCTGTATTCGATCAAACGCCCCCGTACCCTCTCGACGCCCTCGGAATTAAATCCAAAGCGGTTAATGACGCCCCGATCCTCCACCAGTCGGAAACTCCTCGGCCTCGCGTTTCCCGACTGCGGCAACGGCGTCACGCTCCCGATCTCGACGAACGAGAATCCCATGTCGAACAGTCCCGGCACCGCCGATCCGTTCTTGTCGAATCCCGCCGCCAATCCGATCGGTCCAGGAAAGCGCAGGCACCTCCTCTTCTCTCCCCCCCCCGACGAATCTCCGCCGACGATCTCGACCGACATGTCGACTCTCCCGCGACCGTCGCTCGCGCCCTCCCGACTCAGGCGCGGTGCCAATCCCCATCGGACTACGTCGAGCGCGAGGTGGTGCGCCCCCTCGGGATCGAGCAGACGCCGTCCGAGCGGGGTGACGACGCCGTCGAAGAATCGGTGATAGGCCAGGGACGATCGACCCTCGGAGGGGAGGTGGGTGGTGACCTCGACGAGGGCTACGGCCGCGGCGGCCCCCAGGGCCGTGGTTCGGACCTTGTGTTGGAACGACATCATCGTTAGTTGGTCTTAGCGTTAAAGTGTGTTGTACTACTACTACTGAGTAGAGTACCATACCATTTGTCGCAGTACGATACGTACTAAAGGCAGTACCATACGATACCTAGATACTGACTTAAGATACGTGTATCGTAACTGACCTACCAACTCCAAAATCTTACTCTCCGCTGCTGCATTGTTTCACACCGGAGATGCATCCATCGGGGTTGACGTGCCATCGATATTGGGCATATTATTTGTAGGGATATTTATCAAAAACGTGGATAGAATATTACTTTTCGCGTCACCTTACTCTTTCGACATAGAAACATCCTCCCTTCCCTCCAACCAAGATATATCGATGACATGTTGTTGTGGGGCGACAGGTGTCCATGTATTGGGCACAAGTACACCACAAAGAGTGATGTCTAGCGCGGTTTTCGTTGACACATATCTATAAATTTAATATTAAAAGCTGAAAAGTGAATCACGAATAGAGTAGCAGCTTCAGATACAGACATAAACCTTGCAGAGAGCTAGTTCTATTGGTGCGCACCGCTATGAAAACGTGTCGATTCTAGTTAAAGCAGCTGCTTATCACACACACACACAACTCAAGACCATAGGAAAAAAGAAATGCTAAGCTGAGCATGGAATGATGTGGTAGGAGTAAAAGACATAATACAGAGGGTTAGAAAGAATAGTATTTAACAAAATACTGCGTTCACAACTGCGTACACTAAGTGTAACTTACATGTTGTTTTTGGCCAGTGCACTCTCGCTGCCTTACATATTAGTTTGCGCGTAACATTCGCTTTTCATGAGAGCAAACTGAACCATCCCATGAACAGTCTAAATTTACGTCCTTCAGGCATGGCTTCTTTTTCAAGTGTAATGCACACCCCGCCATGATAGTCGACGCCTCTGCCGCGGAAATCGGACTGGAGGTAGGATAGGGTCCCGTTGGACTGTAGGAAGGCACGGACATCTCCATCTCTATGGAAACAATTTCGGGAATGTCAGGTTGGTCCATAGTTGGACTATAGGTAGGGACAGACGTTTCTTGAGTGCAAGCTGAACCGTTCCATGTGCACGTTTTTTCCCTCTTGCATTGTTTTCTATTCAGAGTTGCGCATGTTTCCGACATTGACATGGAAAGATCGGCATCAAGAAATCGGTGCTCATCCATTTCTATTCGGCTGCTTCGCTGATTTACTCGAGGACGAACTCCACTTTCCTCGTCCTTTACGTCGACTCGCAAGCGTTTTGCCTCGTTGAACAATCGAGCATCAGCAGTGATTGGTGCGATGAGAAAAACGAGGCCGGAGATGGCGATTGAGCTCTTCATTGTTAAGAATAGATGATGTTGTAAAGTATGTGAAGGATGTGATAGAGTGAATTGAAAAGTGGGAGGAGAATTCACGATGGTAGGGTAAAGAGATCTCCGCCAAAAATGTCGGCGGCAAAATGAAGATTACCATCCTTTTACCTATGTACTACAGTCCCCAGTACAATTGCGACAAGGGGAAAAATGGAGATATCTCCCTTCGTAAAATTCCTACAGTAGCTCTCTACGAGAAGCTCGGGGATCCACGAGCTTCAAATAGAAAGCTACTGTAGGAACAGTACAAAAGGAAATATCTCGATTTTTCCCCTTCTCGCAATTGTACTGGAGACTGTAGTACACAAACTCAGTTTTGGGCGATTTTCAGAAACGATTAAATAGCGCGCGGCAACGGCATGCAACGAAGGCGGTGCCGTACCATACGGAGAGGCACACGACACCACGTATGTGAGTTGATCCTACAACGTCGTGGATTTCTTGCCATTCATGTCATGTTTCATGCCGTAAACTTCCACGGAGGAACTAATTGCGAAACGCCTAACGCTGGAAAGACAAAATAAAACGGACTAACGGATCGACGAAAGAGTTGAACGCACGACTTCTCGATTTATGCGAAAGGAGGAACAAAACATGCTGCCGGCCGCGACCTGAAACCGTCCAGTTAAGAGTCATAAAATTCATAGAGAGTAATTCACTCTCATCGGTTCAACACAGCACATTACGCGATTTCACAGCAGAACCATGAAGTCTTTTGCCTCCCTCATCGTCCTCCCCGCCGCCTTGGCCCTCTTCGTCGCCTCGAACTCGGCTGAAGCTCAACTCTCAACTGTCCCGCGTCGCATGCGCAGGGAAGGGATCGTCGCTCAACGTCGAGTCCTTCAGATGTCTGAAGCGATGTCCATCCCGGCTGCCATTGCAGGGTTATCCTTTCCGGCTGAAACTGCAGGGTTATCCCTTCCGGCTGAAACTGCAGGATTATCCCTTCCGGCTGAAATTGCAGGGTTATCCCTTCCGGCTGAAATTGCAGGGTTATCCCTTCCGGCTGAAATTGCAGGATTATCTCTTCCGGAAAGCGCCGACGCAATTCAAGGAATGTCTCTTCCAGAGGTTGAATATATAGTTGCACCAGATTCCACTGGAGAAGCATCGGTGGCGCCCGAAGAGGCAGTGGCGCCCGAAGAGGCAGTGGCACCCGAAGAGGCAGTGATACCCGAAGAGGCAGTGGCGCCCAAGGAGGCAGCGGAGACTCAGGCGACAGAGATGATTAATTCGAGCTCGGGGAAATCAAGTGCTTTTGCAGCGTCTCTGTTGGGTGCATTGATTGTCCTTTTGTAAAGTCAAGATTTTAGAGCTGCGAACAAGTTTGTTATTCGTGCAGAGGCAATTCAGAAGATAGACTGTTTGCTGTTTCTTCGTTAATAGTTAGATGTACAAAGTGTTATCATGATATAAAGAGTTAACAGACTTGATTCTTACGTCCAATCATGTTTTAGAGTGCTAATGCTACTCGTGTGCAAAGAAAAGTGCAACGTTACGTGCCGTAGACCGGAGACTGTACTGTGGATAGTATCAATATCATTATCTTGCAACAGTGTTATTCCAAAGGTAACAAGCGAATTTTCAACAATACCACAATGTGACATGACTCTATTGTTTGCTAATCATGATGGCTATTTTTGTATATAAGTAGCGTAACTGCTGCTTTGCAACACGTCATAAGTTGCGTTCTCAATTATCTGCGAACTTCAGCACAACACACCCTCCAATAATGGCCGCCAGAGCTGTGATTTTCGTCAGATTGATGGTATCGCTGAAAGAGCAGAAGCCAATTACACAGGTCAATGTAGTTCCTAGTCCACTCCATATAGCGTATGCGGTGGATAATTCAATACCTTTCAACGATAAAGGAAAGAGAGCGAGTGACAGTCCATAGAAGAAGTATATCAATAAGGATGGTATTAAATTCGAGAATCCATCACTCAATTTCATCGACGTCGTTCCTGCCACTTCCAATAAAATGGCGACAATTAAGTATATCCAATATTTGTAACCTCCATCGCCATCTTCATGACGTGAATCTGAATCATCGTTGATGAAATTTTCCTCCGAATAAGTGGAGCCGTATGATAACGTGCTGAGGTCTGTCATAGTAGTTCGCGATCGGAACGATCCATTCACAATCCTGTGAAGTGGATTGTCGACAACGACCTACGTACACCAGACAAAAAGAGGCCGAATCCTCTTTCATGTGGGGAGTATTTTGATAGAGGTGTAGTTCGATCCCCGGTATTATTCCTGCGTTATTGTTGGACCAGAGAGCATGGTACATACTCCTATCTAGAGAAACGACGCTCTGACTTTTTCGTGAGTATTCCGAGCTGCGCACCACAAACATAAAAAATTCCTTCCGACATCTCCAGGAAGAATATGATACAGAGAATCTCACAGCAAAGCCAACATAAAGCATTTCATTTCCTATTAAACAAGCAGATAAAGCATGAAATCTCTTCTCTCAATTTCGATTTACCTGGCAGCAACTGCCGCAACATCAGCAGTCCACAAAGGCGAAGACGGCGTAGACAAAGTGAGATTCCTGATCTCGAAGACACTTTTGGAAAGGAAAATGCACAAGCATAAAGTAAAACACGCAGATACAAATTCGGCAGGCGATGCTAGGTTGCATGATAAGAATCATACCGTGGAAGTGTCATATGACGAGTTGGTTCAGAAAAAGCATCATAGGATTCATAACGAAACCAAGGTCGAAGTATCCGGATCGACTAGAAAGAAGCATCATAGTAACCATACGGACGAGACAAAGGCCAACGAAATTGTGTTGACCAATGAACCAGAATTGATTGAGAAGAAGCATCATATGAGTCACACGGACGAGGATGGCTTGGCAGAAGAATCGGCGTTGATTGAGCCTGAGTCCAAGCTTCACAAGAATCATACACAGCCCATCGACGACGACATTGCGCTGATTGAGAAGACAATCGAGAATACTGGTCTGACGATGAAAAAGGAAATGGGTAGGAATGGAGATGGGCCTAAGGACTCCATCGCAGCAATGATAGAGGCAGAGGAAGAAGCGATTGCCACCATCGAAGCATCAGCAGTGAAGCTGGAAGACATAGCACCAACAGTGACAAAGCAACATCACTTGGATGTTTCAAGCGCAACAAAATCAACAATTTGGATCTTCTATGTGGCGGGAGCGGGAGTATTGTCAACTTTATGCTGAATCGATGCAAACAATATCAAAGTTAAAATGGAAGGTTGAAAAGTTGAGGAGAGGCATGCGTGAAATGATGTTTGAGAGGATAGATTCGTAAATATATATATTTTTAAGATTCGTGGAATGAAAATGTTCCTCTTTCAGCATTTGTCCACGATGCTGCCTTTTATTTTTTGAATGATTTTTATGAAAAGCTTTCGTAACACTCGTGTACATTGCCATGTCTACTTCTTATAGTCTTGTTTTTTTTTTCAAGAATGGTTAGCTGCCATGTCTTGTCACGTCATTTGATTAGCATTGATTTCGATTCATTTTTGTTTGCCTCCTTGTACCATTTAGCCATATTGGTCTTGCAAGATCCATATTTATAATCAATTCCATCATCAACCAACTGGGCTGCAATCTGGTTTTTAGTTTCCCCGCTCCAAGCCTCATTTTTTGAAGGGGGCTTTGTAGCTAACATCAACAATTCATCATTGTCTCCTCCAGATTTGGTCTTTCATTTACCTAAACCAGCTGTGCCGCCAATAATCCCACCCATCCTGCCACGTTCTGTACTTGGAATGGTCTTGCTACTCCATCTTCTTGTGGATGCCTGGAGCTTCACCTAGGTCCGCCACGAGGCTAGCAATGGTGCCCATTCTAGCACGTTCTGTGGATGACACGGTCTTGCCACCATCCGCCCCCTTCTTGTGGATGCCTTAAGCTTCACCAGGGTCCATCGCGTGGCTTGCCTTGCCACCTTTGAAATTGCCCACCTGACATGGAGAAAAATATTAAGTGTCTCTTGGAATAATGCTATCATGAATCGTTGCAACATGACTGGATGCTTTTTTGACCACTAAAATCTCATTAAGTGGCAACTCATAATAATATTCCATTGGTTGAAAAAGGTTGAATATTCCACCAAAGAATCTGCAGAATGATCCGATAAAATTATGAAGTGTTGTGATGAACAGGTTTCCTAGACAATTAATATTCTTTGACTGGTGACAAAAAGAAAAGATGAGATGAGCAAAAGCAACAATCAAAATGAATTCTGATGGAGAAAGTTCTTCATACTCACCCCACCTATGGTCGAAGATATTTACCAGCTGACCCTTCACCGGATGCTTGAGAAGGAAAGCATGAGAGAGAGATCGTCCTTCAGCTCTCCTCCTGTTGCTCCTGTATTCTGGGTCAATCACATTGATCTGAGCATCTCTAAGCTCCATGGTAGAATGTATTCTTTTTCTGTTAATGAAATCCAAGAATGCGATCATTCCATCCTTTCCTTCAACATAGATTTTCATGACATTGTTGAGAGTGTACTCAATTATGCACTTAGACAATGACAGTCTTCTTCAAAGTCTTCCTCCATTGTTCCCCCCTGCTTTTGTTTGAAACAAGGAATTAGATCAAACATTGCGGGTGAGCAAATATTAACCAAGAATGCCGTGGCAAATAGTCCTCTCTTCTGCCCATTCGGCAGATTGCTCCTAACTCCTGCCCAAAGTATCTGGTTGAGATTCATGTTTTTATTATTTCTTATCCACTAACCAATCTGTATCATCTCCTGAAAAGTCCAAAGGTTTCAACATAATCATAATCAGCATATGTCATAAAGGCATACAAAAGGATTGTAACCAGTTACAGAAGCAGAAGACACCTCATATTATTTTAATTATATTGATTTTGCTTTAGTGATGGGAGGGTGAGCTGATCAAGTGGTCAAGGCTACATGAAGCTTAGAGTGAGGAGGATCATGGACACACAAAAAGAAGTTTTTAGAAATAATAATTATTTAAACAAAAAAAGTAATGCAAACACCAGCATGGGTTACTTTTTATGCAAGATGGAACAAGGAGACAAGATAATGGCGAGCATGGGCTGGCAGAATCTAGCATCCGCTACTCAAATAAACTCAGATGACTCACAGAGTCTTTACGTGAACACATTGTAAGGGGCAACACGCATTGATGATTTTGCTACGGAAATTGAATGGACCAATGATGATATGACTATATGATGATGCCAATGACATTGCCCATTTGAGCCCGTCCGAGATCCCCGTCAACACCGTGTTCTTGTCAACCTTTGGAAATATGTCCACCCATTTGCCATACGAGTATAGACATAATGTGCTCTCCTGCATGCCTACCAATAACTTCAGGGAGTTCTACATCAAAATGAGACTCAGGAGCTGTCAACCAGCTATCTCATCCAATTTGATATATCCCAACGTTTCCTACGTCTTGTTGTTATTACTCCGTTGATTGATCACCCCAAAGTTGTTATTCTCAAATTCCGCTCCCAGTGTTGTCCTGCATAAAATGAAATTTGATGTGAGTATCACCATCACTAATATCATATCATAGTCCATGGCGAGTGCATCATATACTCGCCTACAAATTGTTCCAAGGCCATTGCTTAACATAATCTTTGTGGCTTTTCATTCCAACCCTATTGGCGGCCATCTCAATGTCTACCGCACCCTCCATCGTCTTTGGTTACATTACTTCTGGCCTGAAATGTACTCCTACATAAAGAAGATGTGTAATGCCTGTCCCGGCTGTGCACTGTCTAATCCTGGCCGCAGTACCTCTTCCGAACTTGTTTATCATTTTCCCATTGAGGCTCCATTTCGAGTTCTCTTTGTTGATGCTTATAAGGCAGGCAATCACGCTAGCTTTGAGGGTGACGAGGCCTATATTATATCCTGTTGCGGAATGACTGGTTTTGCTGCCATGGAACCTGTTAAGCACGCCACCTCCCAGACATTTGCGTCTGCCGTCATGAAAATTCAACTGAAATTTGGGCTCTGCCATACGATCGTCTTGGACAATGATAGCAAATTCTTTGGCACCTTCAAGGACGCATGCAACCTCCTTCAGCTGAACCGCCATGTTCTCTCCGGGGATAATCAGAACCAAATGATGGTTGAGTGTGTCAATCGCTACTTAAATAAAGGACTGAAAGTTATGACATTGCCATGGAGGCTATACTTCTTCTTCTATACGCATGAAATAGTGCCCCCATTCTGGGTACCGATCTCTCCCACAGCTTTGTTGCTATTGGTCGTGAATTTCAGTTTCCTATCGACTTCTCCGCGGAAAAGCATTGGGAACTATGTTGGCCCCATCAACCTTCAAGTCGTATGCAAGCGATTTTGCTGCTCATTTGCGAGCATCTAGTGAGGTTGCTAAAATTTTTGTCTAGGAACAATGTGCTATGCACAGAGAGTTCATCAATGCTCGTCAACCAGACCCCAAAGTATATTCTGTGAATGATGTTGTCTTCGCTCATCGTTCAATACGATCGGATTCTTCACGGGGCCGCGTCGACAAACTCTCCTATCCCTTTACGGGGCCCTGGCGTGTCATTGCTGCTCTTCGGGGTGCATCATATGAAATTGAGCACTGTTCCACGAAGAAACGAGAGAAGCGGCACGCCTCTGATCTTTCCCCTTATCCGGCCGAGCTTCTCCCTCTTCAACCACTTGATGGTGCAGACAATCAGTTCGGCCAAATCAATCGGAAGATTACGGATGACCCGTTTATTCAGGCGGGTATAAAAGGGTTCCAACCTCCGTCATCTTTTCGAGCTCTTTCAAATTTCCTTTCCACCGAAACTGGCAAAAGCTTTCATTGGCCCACTTTGGCCGAATTGAACGAGGAACTCTTTCCCTACCCTTGGTCGCCTGATGACGCAGTTGCTGCTCTCCAGGAGGAAGATATGGTCACCAACTCCCCAGGATTTTGTATTTTATACTGGACTGCTACCATCCCAACCACACTACCCTGCACCGGAAGTTCCTCCAGCCAATGTCTTGGTTCAGTGTATTATTGCGAGATCCAACAAGCTCTTCTTTGTCTCCCATCACATTGGCTCTGGTGATACTCGCGAGTGGAGGTTGGTTCGTGTGGCTTTTGACGCCACAATGTCCCTCTATTCTTCTTGTGTGGTGGATGGTCGGTATTTGGTTGACTTCTACCTTCCTCATCCTTCCGACACCCGTTATAATGCTATCAACAAGCGATTTTGGCTCCAATATCACAGTCACGATGACATCGTGGGACCTACTTCTTCGGCACTCACCCACTACATTCGACCATCTGACACCTCCGAGGCCTATGCAAAACGACATCGTTTACTCCCTTATCGTAAATATATCAACCTCACCCATACTGACACCTTTATTCATGGGCCATTCGACTTTGCTACTATTCATGGTCGCAAGAGCCGTGATCGAGTTCCTCAGAGCGCATGGGATGTCTTGAGTGCCCATTCTGATATGTTTCACAACCCTATTCCACGGTTTGATGTCCCAACATATTCAGTTCATGTTGATCGAGGCGCTCATACTTCATGTCTCTGCGCTGCTCAGGCTAATGAATTGGTGCGATCAGCCCATGACTCAGATCATCACCCTGGCCGACTTTACCCCTGACAAAAAGTGTCTTGGGTATTGTCTCCACCCCTATTTTTTTTTTCCATGGGCTCCCTCCGGGGTGTGACGAGCACTTATCTCTGCATGGTGTCAATGAAGTACCGTTCTTCTACGGTTGTTTCGAATGCAAAACCATTTGACTCCTCCCCACAATCAGATCTCGTCGAGTATTTTTGGGCCACTTAAGGGACTTAGTCCCTAGTCGCTAGACGGGAGTCTTCGTCTGTCTGTCAAAGGATTGGAAATTGGGTGCGTCATCGCAATGATGACGCGCCACTCATTCCTCTCCCTTTCAGAATTCTGTTCGCCTTAGCTTGTAGAAAATCTAAGCTACGTCTCACTTCATCCCTCTACCGCTCTTTTAAGTCCCCAAACCCACACGCAAATTAAGCACTGCCATGTCGTGAGGTTGTAGGCTGGTGCGCCGTCGCCATTGAGCATATTGACGATCGTCTGGGGAAGTTGGATATGAAAACCAACGTGAAGAATGGTGGGGCCGGGGTTCACGATGGTGAACAGAGGAGCAAAGTTGATGGTGCATGACACACGGACAAAACGGACATCCTGCTGACGGCAGGCGGCGATAGGGCCGTCCTGGACCGGGAGGAGAATGCCAGGTTTTTGATCTGCGCGCCAGCCGAATTTTGGAAGGATTTGATCGAGAGGTTCGCACAGTCAAACCAAGCATCATCGAACGTCTGACGCCAATCATAAAGCAGGTCGTCCATGATGGCGCTGCAGTTCAATTGCATGCCAACGGTGTCAAGGATGAGACGCATGTCGACGGGGAGATTTTTGGTGGCGTTCTTGATGACCTGGAACGCATGGGCATGCTCATAAATTGGCATCGTAGAGTCGATCACGGCATAGATAGACACGGTGGGTGACTGAGCCAATCTTGATTGTCACAAGTTGGCGTGGTGTGAAGGACATTTCATGCGCGGGAGCGGGAGCGGAGGACATGATAAAGGATTGCTTGAAAACCCGAGAGACTGGATGGGTTCTTGGTTGATGGAGCACCACTTAAGAAAAAGGTGCCAGGAAACAAAAGAAAAGAGAGATGAAACTCTCCGAAACAGAAAATTGTGAGCTAAGTGTGTTACACAATACTAGCGAGCAATGAGGGGAGCATTCTTTGATTTGAGAGATGTCTGAGGAGTGTGAACACAGTATTGTGAGAGCGGCCTCTGGCGAAAATCTGGGTTCAATGGATCCAAATTTTGGAGGAGGCATCTCGCTAGAAGAATCTCCTAATGGCCTAAGATTGGCCAGCTTACACGTGGCAGATCTAAGAAGATTGCCAAATTGCGAGGCAATTCTTCATATGCGTGGAAGGAGCACAAAGGTTGCAGTCATTATACATCGAATGTAATTTCCTCAGGGTGACAGTAATGGGGATGCATCATGAAGGCAAGAGCTAAAACAACCAGAAGACTCAAAAGATCAACATGTCTTCCGCCACTCTATGAAAGTAGTAACACATGATGGGGATGAGTGGTTCCTTGATAATAAAATATGACATAATGCATGACTTGGGCAACCATTGTAGGTCGCCTACTGACGACTTTATCATTTCCTAGATTTAGAGTTGAAACGATTGATCTGCATCTCATTGATTCGCTTTGTAATACTGTTCTCCTGTTCTTGCGTTTATCGATATTCTATTGATCAGGCGGAGGGAGGAGTTTATTTCTTGCCTCAATCAACCTCGATAGCCCCGCCATCACAAGATATGCAGCAGCTTTAGGGATAAAACGGTTATCAGTATATCAGTATTGTGTATCCGTATCGTACTTTTCACACAAGCACCTTTTGCACTCTCTCACCGGCATACCCAATGATTACAATGGAACGAGATACATCATAACAAGCCCTGTCAAATGACTTGAGCGCTTTTCCCAAACCCTGTTCAATTAACGGCGACAGCTGCGGAATTTTGATATTCAAGACGTGGTCTAAATGGACGTTTCCGTCGTCAGTCTAATTAAAGATATTTGATTGAGAGAACAGGCAACGGGACGATGAGAGTACATAAAGCTAAGAGAGTTCCAAGTTATATAATCGATATCACCAACAATGCCATAGGGGCGAAATGATATAAAATAATTAATCCTTCAAGAATAGATAATTCTTTCTACTGACCATCATGGTTGTATTCCACCGCGATAATTATGTGGGGGGTTATATTGCCCTGCGACACGATAAGCACCGTCCCTGCGTTTCGATGTTAGAGAAAATACTTATACGAGAACAGTGCAAACGACTGCTGCGATGGCGAAGGCGGCAAGAACTGACTACGGCGAAGCGCGAGAGGACAAGATGGTGGTGCCGGCCGCACACACAAAATAATAATATGACAGGGGTGAGACGCTGTATCGAATGCACGCGAGGAGATGTCGTAGAGCGAAGGGTGGACTTCCCGCCACAACAAGTCCTCGACCTCGATCGCTCCGTCCACACGACACACACAAGACAAAAAATGGGCGACGAAAGAGCCACCGGGAACGGCCGGCCGCTGTCCAAAAACGCTATCAAGAAGCTGCTGAAGAAGGAGGCGGTGGAAAAGAAGAAGGCAGCGAGGGCGTTTGCGAGGGTGAGCTGGTGATGTTTCGAGAGGCACAAATTTCAGTTATGTTGTCTCTGACAATGTTGCGTCGTATTCATCATTTCCCGGACATCAATTTTCTTTGCCACTACTCTATCTGTAACATTCTGCTTAACAGGCAGCTGAGTTATCTGCACTCCGAAACAAAAAATATATCAGTGAACCGATTAAAGAACAAGCAAAGAATTCTGTCGTAACCAATTGCAGAAGAGAAGGAAACAATGATGGTTACACAACAGAAGAAAACGTTGAATGCACCGAGTCTTCGACAAACACTTCATTAGATGCCAGAACAGCCTACTTTGACAATCTTCGATCTTTTTGCAAGGTTGGGAAGGGTAGAGACTGCTGGTGGGAGATAGGCCGATATAGTCTGTCTTGTGCCAATGATGAAATTGCCGCTTCACATGAAAAATCACGTGGACGAGTGAGAGGCATCATCGTGGGCATTCAGCCTCATAAGAATCCTCTATGCAATGGACTATCGATCGTATTTCATGATGAAGCAAGCCGGGTCAAGCTGGGAAGGATGCTATTGAGGAATGTATCTTCCCGACGGCCGGAAAAGCATGAAAATCACCGAGAACCACTCTACTACAGCTCCTTGGTGGGGATGGAGGTCACCAAATCTAGAAGAGGAGAGGGATTATCGAAAATATTTGTCGCAATATGGCTTCATATCTGCCTTAAAACCAATACCTATCCTCGTGCTGCAGTAATGAACAAGCCATTGATATCATTTGTGTTGAAGGGTTTCAACTTTGTTCCTCAGAATGGCGGAAGTCGCGTTGGGTTGATTCGGCTGAAAAATGACAATAACATCGGAAAAGATGGCGATGACTACAAACCCCAATTCGGGTTGTACTCTCCTTCTGCCAAGTCTCTGCAGGGATTGTTCAGTCAAAGATATTTACGCGTGCAGAACATTGCAATTTTGGATCATCCTCCTTTACCCAACTCCAGGCAAGGTGGGACTTTCGTATATGTCAAGACCGGATTTGAGCATCCAATTGCAATTTCGGAAAACGCAGTTGAGTATACTCCTCCCCACTTGCTCGCAAATGATGATATACTGCTCTCAAAAGACTCCACATTCCATTTGGACCATCGTCATCAGAGTGAGCAATGACAACAAAAGGAGACACATCAGGGCAGTATCCCTTGCCGGTCAAATCGACTCCATCTTGAAAACAAATGTCAAAGACACAACCGCAAGCGGCAGTTTGGAGTACTTCGCAAACTTCACAGCACTGAAGGGTGCATTTTTATCTTAGATAGGCTAATCTTTAGCCACTCTATGAAAGTTGTACCATACTACCTGGATGATTAGTGGCAACCATGACCATATTGTTGCCGAGGGTTGTGTAGAATTTCACTATCATCTGTTTTGATCGATGGTTGATTGTAACTTAGGAAGGGGCATCCTGAGCGGGGCGAAGAGATTGTTTTTAGGAGTGGGAAATGGAGTATTGGGGTGGTTTGGTGGGGGTAGGATAGAGGTGAATTTTGCGACAGGGCGGGCGATTCTGATGGCTCCGCCCAGTCGTGCATCTCAATAATATAAGAATAAACAAGTGACCGCGTTGGCGCGGTCGGAATCGACCGGGGGATCACGTGGGAGGAACAAGGGGCAGTGGCTCAACATGTAACAAGAAGAGAGAGAACCTGAAAAGGGAAAAGGCTGCTGCTCCTTCCCAGAAAGAAAAACCCACAGATTTGGGAGGACTATGGAGAAAATTAGACAAAATGTGATTATCAACAGCAGGTTATCATCACTTCTTATGCATCCTTAGCATTGTACATTCTTTCATCTGACGTTGGAGCTCTAGGTACCCAATTGAGCAGGCACGCTACACACTAAACCCCCAATTCGACTAGTTGCTTTCAGCGATATCAGAATTGTAGCAAGCTGATGGAACGAATGGAAAATTTCCATCTTCACCTAGGGGAAGCGGCGAATTCAATGGTTCAAAGGAGTCGTTCAATTCTACAAATGCACCACAGTTGGGTGGAGTTTCCAGGGCGTACTCAGTGTAGAGAAGGTTGGTTTTGAGCATGGCTTGATCTAGATCCTCGATGGCCTTCTTGATAGCTTGCAAGTCTTCATCATCACTGTCCATGCCAACAGTACAGTACTCATCACGGATGGTAGAGCCAACCTCTCTGTCAAGTTCATTAAGTTTTGAGTGGGCATTCTCCAACAAATCCCTTGCTTTTACAAAACCATCTTGCCCATCCTTGAGCCAGAATCGGAACCTATTTGCAGAAGGCCATGCCCTGCCCAGGTTCTTGGATGTGGAAGGTAATTTTCCATAATCACTATCCATGTGGAAGTATTCACTTCCATTTTTAGTGCAGGCGAAGGGCCCATCTTCGAGTTTCTCAATAATCTTGCATTCCAAAGAAGATGATACTGATGATGTCACAGCATTATGCATCTTCCAAAAGAAGAGCATCATTGTTTCCCCATCGTTGATGGTGCCCATCTTTTCTTTAGTATTGCATCCGAGCATCAAGTACTCCATAGGGTAGATACCACTTTCGCTCGCTTCGATATTATCTCTCATCACAGTTTTCAAAGCTTTAGGCGGGAGACGCTCCCAATCTTGATCGTTCCTTGAAACTCGATACATGAAGTGATACCTGCAGTAGGGACAGGGGTGCACGAGACCAAAGTAGGAGATCATCTTGACAATGTTGGACTGTAGTTTGATTGCACCATTATCATCGATACTGCATTTCTTTTCCATGTCGTAGTACCTTGCAGCTACTGTGTGCCAAAGATACCAAACATGGTTGAGATATGTGGGAAATCCCATCCTCATTGATTCGTCAAGATACTTCCTTGACAACTTGCTTGCCATGAAGGGAACATACAGTGAAACATCAAAGTCCTGTTGGAAGCTAAACCACTCTCGTTGTTTCTGGGGAGATCGGATGTATTCTTTCACGAGCCTCCAAACCTGTTGATACAAAGTGTTACCTGCAAAATCATTACGCAGGTCGTCAGGGAGGATAGAGGGGTCCTCCAAAGTGTCTTTGTCCGTAAACCCACAGCTGAAGGCTGATGCAACTGTTGGAAGGAATATATTCTCCCACCATTCCAAATCAAGTGAGGTCTCGTCATTGACATGACTTGTTGCATACTCATACGTGACTCGCGATGAATATGGCATCAGCAAATCGCGTAGAGGTTCATGCAAGTAATAACACTCCATAGGGACGAGCTGAAGTTGCTGGAGTGTATCGATAAGAGTGATGGTATGAACTGCAAAGTTACCAAGCTTGTAGGGCAATCCACCAACAACATCCGATGAAGTTGGGCACCATGAGAGATGTTGATAAACACGATGAGCCTGCGAGGCGACCATGCGAAATGCAGCCGATTCGACCTTCATCAAGTCTAAGTCGGATTGGCTCATGCATGAGTGATACATATCATGCATTTTATTTGGGAAGAGAGCAATGGATGGACACTCGTCGTAAACAGATTTATTGGCTCTTTTCTGAGCAGCGATCGCCTCAACAACTTGTTCGTTGAGGGCGGATAAAATGTTGTTGGAGCCTCGACGCTGCAAGAAAGCGAGGGGCAGACGATTTTTGTGATGCGACGCATGCTGTATGATAACGGAGCGGAAATATGAATATCGAGATACTTTTTGATGTACATACCAGCTCCGTGGAGTGAGCGCCTGGGATCGTGCTGAGCAAAATCATGGCCGCGGGAGATAAGAGGTGGAGTTTCATGTTAGCGTTTCTTTTCGATTCTTGATATTGCTGATGGCGCTAAGGATTCTTTGAGAAGACCATTTCCATCATGTGAGGTCTCGTGCTGCCCGTGTGCGAGACCAGAAGAGAAGATACGATACCTACCCAAGAAACACATTTTTCAGATGTGCATGAGGAAACACATTTTTCAGATGTGTAGTATCGTTCAGGTGTGGCGCGCCCATTTTTAATGCTTGAAGCATTATTTTTGACTTTGTCCTTACAATTAGCCCTGAGGCATTGGTGCTAGGACCAAGCGGAGGGCACCATTCCATTCAGCGTGGAAAGTTGCATGAGATTGATATGGGGGCCATTAATTGTTGGGGCATACTATTCTTCGAGCAAAATGCTTTACCCTATCAGGTTCCTTAATAGTTAGTTAGTTAGTTAGTTTATCATTACGCTACCACAGTGGGCTTAGTGCGTTTGGGGAAGAGAGACTAGGTCCCTCTCCTCCAAAAAATCATTGGACTTTATGTTTTTTGCTGTGTTTTGTTTTCCATAATCGTAAAGCCTCGAGGATGGACACAGGCTGCGTTATACATGTATGCTGTACAACAAGGTCTCCAGATGTCAGGTAAATTCAGTTGCATTGATCTCAAAAGCTGGCGTCAAGAGCGAAGGACTGATCCGCGCGGTCTACTCCGACCCCGGATTTGAAGTACTCTCCGACTCGCTTTTCAAAGAAGTTTGTCTTCCCTTGGAGGCTAATCGTCTCCATCCATTCGAAGGGGTTTCCAATCCGGTAGTGGCGGTCACACCCGAGGCTGAGGAGGAGTCGATCGGCGCAAAATTTGATGTAATCACACATCATGTTTGAGTTCATTCCAATCAGTTCGACGGGAAGAGCATCGACCACGAATTCCATTTCGATTTCAACCGCGCTGCATATGATTTCGGTGATGCGCGCGGTCGGGAGCTTGTTTACGAGTTTCGAGTATAGGAGGCACGCAAAGTCACAGTGCATCCCTTCATCCCGACTGATCAACTCGTTGCTAAAGCAGAGTCCCGGCATTAGACCTCGCTTTTTTAGCCAGAAGATTGCACAAAAAGAACCCGAGAAAAATATGCCCTCGACCGCAGCAAACGCGATCATACGTTCGGCGAAGCTGGCCGCAGTGGCATCGCACCACTTCAGTGCCCATTTTGCCTTACGTTGAACACATGGCAATGTTTCGATTGCTTGCAGGAGGTGTAGTTTTTTGTTTGGGTCCTTGATGTACGTATCGATTAGGAGCGAGTACGTTTCGCTGTGGATGTTTTCGACGGCGATTTGGAAGCCGTAGAAGCATCTGGCCTCTGGCGACGTAATTTCCGTCGCGAAGTTGCCACTCAGGTTCTCGTTGACGATCCCATCGGAGGCGGCGAAAAAAGCAAGGACGTGTGAGATGAAATGTTGTTCCGTCGCCGAGAGTCGTTCCCAATCGGCTGCGTCCGCCGATAGGTCGATCTCTTCGGCGGTCCAAAAGGAGGCTTCGGCCTTCTTGTACATTCTCCATATGTCATTGTGTTGGATGGGGAATAGGACGAAGCGATGAGGATTATCTTGCAGTAATGGTTCAGGGGCAAGATGGCCGCGTGCTTCGGCTCTTTTGTGGAGCGATGCTTTTTTGGACGACAGAGGACTCTTGTTGGCCTTCTTTACGGTCGGTGTGGGAGCAGCGACCTTGCAGAAGTTTTCCCAGTCGTCACCATTGTCACGTATGAAGTTCGTGATCTCACAGAAGGCTTGGTATGTGACGGCGTGCTCAAGTGGCATGATGAAGATGGCGTTTGTGGAGGTGAATAGAGTTGGATGTGTGTGATGTTGTTTTGTGTGGTGTATGTGTGTTGTTTTTTTGTGATTTGCGAAGCATGTGCGAAGCAGGATTTTTGTTTTTTGGTGATATGTGCTAACGTGAGGTCATAACGGAAAGAGGGTGTAAGAGAAGAGAAAGTTTTCCCCTCGCTGTGCCATTTCTTGTTTGTGAGAGAGGGATTTCCCATTTCTGGCCTTCGTCCGCCCAATCATCTCTTCAATCTTTTGACATGGAGTTCTCGAAGGGGGGGAGTTTGACAGAAGATTTTTACGCGCGCTCTCTGAGATACTCGTGTGCATTGTTGAGAAGTTGAAAAAAGACAGAAGATTCTGCAGCGTCCAAGCCAGTGATTGCTGGATTATTCTTGTCAGGGTGGTATTTCCTAGCAAGTTGTCGATAATGTACTTTAATTTCCGTCTCAGATGCACCCAGTCCAAGTCCGAGGATGGTGAGCGAGTGAGATAAGCTTCTCCCCACCTGCCTGCAAAAATCGTCATCGCGAAGCCACCGTTTCGGATCGTATTGTGTTGGGGGGGGGAGAACGGGTGTTGTCTGTGTTCGCGCGGGGGGGGGGGGCTCTCGGCGACGGGGGGGGTTGGTGCTCCTCTTGTCCTCGCGAATTATTTCGTTGCTCTCCTCGCCCGCTTGCACCATAATAATAATCATCATTGGCTGTATTGCCCTCATCGTCGTCGTCATCGCCGTTTTCGTCTGCAGGGGTCCGTCGTTCGCTAGTGCCTCGTCGTGCCCGCCATGCCGGCAGTGGCCCCCATGATTCCGGTCGTGCTGGCAGGGGCGTATCTGGATGGAGGAGGCGTTTGACAAGTTGATTCCAGTAGTCCTTGGCGTGTGCTTCATGTATCCAATCTCGCAAGGATCCAAATCGGTCGATATTGACAGTGTGTACATCTTTGAAGAGTAAGCGTAAGTTTTCCACCATGAAGTTTTTTCCGGTCGTCTGCGGTCGTCCAACTCGTCGTTTGTGGTCGCAGCAGGCTGTGATCATGTTTCGGGAGGGCCGATCAGGGGGTCCGCGGATCATTTTCCCGATGAAGTCCATTTGCCTTGCCGCGATCATATTTCGCACGCATGGGATCGAAAAAAACATCTGACGTATTCTGTCGTTCCGAATTCGCTTCTCTTTTACCATGTTCATCGATATTTGGAGGATGCGTCGTATATTGCGATGTAAAAAAATCTCAAGTTGGTCGAGTTGGTTTTTTCGGAGTGACCATGTCTCAGCCCCCCAGAGCAGTAGGTTCATCGGGATGGCTCGGAAGAGCATATACTTGTTGAACGTATCTAGGTGGGGATTTCGCCATACTTCCTTCAATGCACCCATCGCTGCTGTGGCGGCCGCTATTCTAGCTGTGACATCGTCATCATCACGGAGGCTGAAGTTAATGAGTGAGCCGAGGTAGCGAAAAGTGCGTGTGAAGCTGACATATCCGTCGGCAACGGGAACATTCGCTGTTTCAGGAAGTCCGTCGTAGATGTCGTTGTCTTGTTCTCGCTCCTTTGCTGTTCCGCTTTCATCGCTATCGGACTCCGGTAGTGCTATGTGTCGTCGGGTTGTTCCTCTTGGACGTGCGGGGAGAGGTGTGGTTCCGGGAAACGAAGATAATAGTGACTTGGGCATGATACGTATTCTTCTGTCGGGGGAGTCATCAGGGGAGAAGGTGACGAACTTCGCTGTGTGATTCGTCACTGTCCCGGATGTGCTGCCATGTCGCGGGTGATGAGGCACAACTGTAACACGGCTTCCGATTGGGAATTGATCGGGTGATGATGCTAGGACATTCAATGACGGGGGGGTCACTTCGTGAGTGTCCAATGCGATGTGGAACGATCGCATGCGTCGAAATGTTCGTTGAATTGTGGTGGCGGCACTCTGTCTTCTTCTGATCTTTTGGAAGAATTGAGGTGGTGGGAAAAAAACACACTCCGTTTTCGACTCCGAGGTGCCGCGTCCGATGTGCATTTCCAATCCAAATCGTGCAAAATGGTGGTAGATCAGGTTCATCCCTCGCTGTAGGTCTTCCCTTGTGCCAAAGGGGAATGCTCCATCATCGACGTACAAGCATTGGAGCACTTCATAAGCTGTGAGTTGTTTTGATCGAAACATTGCTGGTGTGTGACTGCAAATTTTTCCTTTTTCAAAGTGTTCATCTGATGCCGTCATCACACTTAGTATTGGGATGTCGTGATCCTTCCACACTAGCTCCAGTGTTTCAGCAAATGCCGTCATAAGAAACAGGAATAATACCGGTGCCATGTTGTCCCCTTGACGGACTCCAACAGTCTGCGGGATTTCTGCTATCTCGTTTTCGATTTTCAGGACGCATGTGTTGTGTCTGTAGATGGTTTCAATAGCCGTCACGAATTTTGGCGGTGCCCCGTACTTCCGAAGGATGTCGATTAGTAGCACGTGATTAGCCGTGTCGTATGCTTTAACTAAGTCAACGAAGCCCACATACGAGGCAAGGTCATGATTGTGTCTGGCGTTGAGAAGGGCTTTTAGTGTGAAGAGTCCATCTCGGCACCCAATTTCCGGCGTACCTCCGAATTGAAACCGCGTTCCATGTTTGTCCAGCAGGGAAAAAGCTCGGGTTGTCATCACCGACGAAAAAACTTTGCTGCACATGTCCATCAACATAATCCCGCGCCATTTGTTGGGGTCACTTAGATCACCTCGTTTTGGCACCGGGATACATTGGCTTTTGTGCCATCCTTCGTGGTCAACCCTGCCTTCGAAAAAATCGCATACATGGCGGTGGACTGTGCGTCGTGATACGTTGTCCATCGCTTTGAGTGCTTCCGGTGGGATGCCATTTAGGCCTGGTGCTTTCCCTTTTTTGAGTTTGTTTATGGCGCGTTTGACTTCCGCAAAGGTAATTGGTTTGTCGATCGTCGTCATGCATGGCTTTTGAGGGAGAAGATCCAGTACTGTGTGGTCGACAGGACGATGGTTGTTCAAAACTTTGTGAAAATGCGGGCCAAATATCGACATGTTCTCCCGTGCATTCGATGCAAGGTCGCCATTTGCCAGGCGCATTGCCATGTTGATGTTTGATTTGTGATGGGCAGTTTCTCCGCCAATGAGTATGCGAATGTTCTCCCACGCTAGTCGCGGGTCCATTTTCATCCCATGGATTTTTTCACATATCCCTTTGTACCAGCGCGCCTTTGCTAGTTCGACCAGGTCATGATTCCGCTTGTTCACCATCTTTAATTGATTTTTGATGCTGGATACTTCGTCAGGACTGAGATTGTTGCGATCGTGGAGGCGATGACGCAGGTTGTTCTTCTCCTGAATTGCCGGGGCAAGGATGCTTTCACTCTCCGTGTACCACCCGACGCAGCTCTTCTTGACATTTACTGCAGTGAGTTCGCCTGCTCGCACAACTGCCTCGCAGAAATTCTCATATGACATGTCCCGTGAGGTGAGTTGCAAGAGATATTTGTTGTACATCGTACGTTGTATTTCCTCCTCACAAATAGTTCTCCAATCGATGTCGCCGCGATTTATTGATGTTTTGGCCTTGTACTTAATTGACGTGAGATTGAGTTCAAGGGCGACAGCACGGTGGTCACTATCGAGTCCATCGAGCGTCGTGTGACAGTTCCGTATCCGTTTGTGTAATGATGTGGAGCAGACAAGTAGGTCTAGCATGTGACTCTCCGGGATTCCAGTGTTCGTCGGTCGATTGCTTGTCCATGTGTTATGTCCCGGGCCGCCAAATCTAGCTTCAAAGAAGGTGTTCATAACGCGTAATTGGTGTCCGAGGTAAACATGAAGTAGGCTTTCGCCTTTCGCGTTTCGTCGGGGGAGTCCATGTGGTCCGAGGACGGATCGAAATTCCGTGGAAGATATTCCATCAAGTTTGCCAATGTTGGAGTTGACATCAGCTCCCATGATTATTTCACTCCCCGCAGGAGCCCTGCTGAGTAGTTCATCCAAAGTTTCCAAGAATCGTAAGTAAATGTCGTCTTCTCCCGTTTTCGTGCATGGGTGATATACTGAAACAAGGGTGAGGGCGAGATGCTTTCCTCCTTTCTTTCCTCGGATTTGCTTCCCAGTGCGATCAGTGCTAGTCAGCTTGATGTTTAGGCTGATAAATCGTCCTGCGAATTCCCCAGTGGTGTCCGTGGTAATTGGAGGTCGTGCTCCTGCTGCTTTCCAGCCATCGTAGTATCTAGGTGAGAGTATGATTGCAACGCCACGAAAATTGTGATGTCCAACTCCTCCGTTATGTCTAAATACATGGTATCCGTTAATCGTCTCATCATATACATCGCCTTCGAGCCACGTCTCCTGAACAAAAAAACATCGTCGTTATGAGGTGTTCATATCGTGTGTAATCAAAAGGTGAGTTTGGGAGTGTGTTTCCGTCGCTGTCGCGTGCCCGCCGTCGTAAACCGTGTGCATTTTGCGTGAGCATGTTGCTGATGACAAATTCCTGTGTGTTGTCTTTGGTGGTATTCAAGGGTTGAATTTTGGTGGATGTCTGTCTGAGTCTCTCTGGCGATTTCGGGGCGGATGTCGGATCGCATGAGCCACTATTGTCGCCAGTTTCATTGTCATATTCTACACGTTCCTCTATTTCGAATTCAATATCTTCTCCCACATCCGAATCATCGTTAAATTCGATATCTCTTCCGACATTCGACTCATCGTTTGTTGTTTCACCGACTTCCGATTCATCGTGAAATTCAATATCCCCTCCGACATTTGATTCGTTGCCTGACGTTGGGTCTATTGAACGTGGGGCAGAGATGACTGGGGACCGTATGGATTCATTGTGCACAGGTACTGCGGAGCAATGGTGTGGGAGCGACCATTCGATCAGGCATCGGAGTCGTTTTGGATGCTTGAAAAAGACGCGTACTGGAGGTTCCGTCTGTGGTGTCCGGCGTCGTTGTCGTCGCAATGATCGGCGGTAATTTGGTCCGGAGTTGGGTGATCGATGTCGTCGACGCGATGATATTTTACGTTCTGATCGCTTCGGCGGTACCGTTTTCTCACCGTATAGCGCAACGGGGCACGCCAGTCCTTTGCTGCATGGGCTAATCGCCGGGCAAGTCCAGGAGAATGTGCCATTGTTGGGGAATGCGTCATCCATCGATGTGCTACTAGAGGGTTTCCGTCGGAAGAGAGGGACAAGAGATGGGGGATTTGTACCAATTCCC
>JALLAZ010000084.1:0-26220 GCA_036939755.1 Stephanodiscus triporus
CTACAAGGTCGCAAAAGCAATTGAATCAAGTAGAGTGCAGCACAAGATGATTGATACAGTATCAACAAGCAAGAATCCTTCCAAATCAATCATGGTGGATGATGATTTGATGGAAATTCAAGATGAAATCATCAACAAGTCCAACAAATACCAGAGAGAATGGACAGGGAAAAGTGCAAAAAGGGCCATAAGTCTTATCGCCACAGCTAATGGAGATACCAAGCCAGAGTCAAAGGCTGCCAGGAATGCACATTCATTTCCAGAGTAGGTGGTAGTGGTAGGACAAGTAATTTGCTTCGCTGGACGAAGAATTTCAGCCTCAGCTGCTTGCTGTCACGTTGGGAAGTTCTTATACCCATTTCTTTCCGCCAAAGACAAAGATGTCACTATCCTAATCCTATGTAGCAATGCCATCTACTAATATGATATACGAATTGTATGTCGTCCTCCGTTGTCTTCAATATTAGATGGCCTTTAAGTATTGGTTACCATCACCTTCGTCGATTTTATGCAGCTGTTGCTAGGAAGCTGAGTATATGTCTAATCTACGTATGGGATAAAGCATCGGCGAGACATCGGACGGCGGCTCAGAATCGCCATCGTGACCAGCCAGCCCAGAGACAAACCAGTCTTGTTCCAATGGCGAGGCCTCAAGGGCACAGATGGCGGCTTGGAATTGTCATCTTGACCAGCCATCAACAGCAACCTTCACACAACACCATACGATGCTGGCCACACCTACTTTTGGCACAGTCCTTGTCAATCGGAAGGTGAATGGTCGTACCAAAGGTAAACTATTATTCCATCAAGAGATCCATCTGTTTCTCAATGACATATGATGCTCCAAATTTCATCAACAACAATACGACACAGATTGGGAGATCCAGCTGCGTCCTATCTGCCAGAAAGTACGTGTGGTTGAGAATCTGCTGGGCTGTCCACACCTCATGGTGACGGGAAGTCCCAGCATTGCTGTGCAAATTTACAGTGCAGAAGATGCCAGTCAGCTCAAAGGCATTGGTTCCAACTCAAACAAGAATACTTCTGATGTTGGAATTGATGGACTACACAATTTCTGTGACAAGTTTGAGCACTCAATTGTGATATTCATCCTACCAACAGGTTAGTGATCAACTTGGTCGGCGGGACTCCTTCGCCAATACTGCGCAAAGAGATCTCCTGTTGCATGAAGAATTGGGGGGGATGGTGGGAAAAAGGTATGATTCATTTGCTATGTCATCTATCTCAAGGAATTTTGTTCGGCTCACAGGTTGAATGTCTTAATCATCACAGAAGCACACATCTAGAACCGTCATTGCCGTCGATACGTCTCAGGCATTGAGAACGATAGATTCCATAGTAAAATCCCTTCTTCCGGAGAAATGTGAGAAGAAAAAAAAGTACTTTGCTCAGGTTGGTAATCAAAATTTTCTCCCAGGAGTAGGGACACAGCATACGCAAGAAGTGATTGCCAATCACGTGAAAAAACGCGAGAAGAGAAGAAAGTACTTCGCTCAGGTCGGTAATCAAAATTTTCTCCCAGGAGTAGGGGCACAGCATATGCAAGAAGTGATTGCCAATCACGTGAAAAAGTTGTTCGATGCTTGGGCAGAGCGATTTGAGATGCCGGAAGGCGATTCAGCCATTGTATTGAGTGTGCTGGGATCACTGGCCAACATAACGACTGTGGATATGCACGTGTTGGATGACGTACTGATTTGAATGGCGTCAAAAGAGATGATAATTGGTTTCTTCGGAGCAAAAGCTGTTGGGGGGGAAATGGAGGCGCACTCGCACCAGGATGAAAATAAACGACAACCAAACATCGAGCAAGCATTTAATTGAGCCTTTGTAGATATTACTAATGAATGATCAATCCTGCTATGTCCACCGTCGTTTGTCAGTGGGAGCCATCCAACTCACCAAATTTTGCACTGCTTTGTCCAGGGGGTGCAGTGGTGGACCCGGCCGGCGGCGGGAAGGGTTTCAGGTGGTGTGTGGACTCCCAAGAGGCGCGCCAAAATAAAAAGTCCGCCTCTAACATAAAACCCCGAGTTTGGATTTACCCACTTTTACGCGCCGAAATCCCACACAATGATAATTGACGCCAAAACCGTGGTAGTAACGTTCATCATCATTGGCGTTGGGGTCTATTTTGGCCTGGCGGCGATACGATCTTTCGCCCTGTCCATAGCCCAAGAGAATCACGATGCCAACCTCGCCATCGACATGAATGAAGAGTCGCGACGGGCCAGAAGAGAACGCGAGGCTGACGAGGCCGCGACGGTGGCGTTCGCGAAGGTGGAACCCTTGCTGCCCGCCAGTGTCGTGGCAAAGGGCGCAAGCCTTGTTACGACGGCGACGACGAAAAAGGCAGCAGCGAAGGAATTGCCTCGGTCCGCCCCCTCCAGTGGAAATTCATTGAATACGGGGAAGTTCAATACGGGGGATGATGAGGCTCCGTGAAGGACGAGCTGATTAGGTGGTAATATTGCCCCTAGGAGATGGGAAATGATGTATTCAAGCGCAATATATATCATCCTTCATTTAAACAACTAGGAAGCCCTGGATCCCATCATAAATTGAATAACAGATTTGCTGCTGTGGGAGAGCCTCATATAATCTCTCAGGTAAAAAATGTATGCCGAAGAGAGCGTAGGTGGTTTGGGCCTATATTTGCAACCATGGTTTATATAATATGACTAATCTAAGTGTTAATTAGGAACTGTCAATACTTAGTTCTAACTTGGTCGACTACACCTGTTCATCGTCACCCATATTAAACGGAGTATCGAAGTAATCATCTCCGTTCATTCCAACCTCATCGCGCTCTTCCTCTTCGAACAAATCATCAAGACTAACGGCGATATCCGACGGCACGCCCGGAGGAGGGATCGCCACGATGGCATCATCGCCTAAACCTTGCGTTATTCGCATTTCTCTTTCGTACAGGCCACGTCGCCTGCAATTCGCGACGAAACCCAGAATGGTGTTCCTGAAGTCTCTTCCATCGTCAACATTCACATTGCGCACGCCGCTGGTCAAGGAAGGATGATTCGCGTCCCATGTTCGGCGATCGAATTTCTTGAATTCTTTCGCGAAGTCTCCGCAAAGTTCTTCCGATAGCAAGGATCGGCCTTTTCGTAGAGAATATATCGGGGTGCATGGCCATCGCGTTGAGGTATTTAAGATGAGAAAAGAAAATCATCGCTCTATATTTCTAACCACAAAGATGTAAAACACCCACCTTCGACCAGGGGTATCTCCGCGAATTTCTTCATCATCTTGTCCTTGTCGATGAAGTACAACGACGCGTACGCCCCGACGCTGAGAGATACGAACGTATCCAATGACAGCCGGAAAACGCGGAAGAAAAATCCCGGTCGTCCATTATTATTCGGCCTCGTCCCGACGGCGGCGGGCGGGTCGAACTCGTACCCCGCCGGCGATCGATGATGGAACGGGTTGTTCGTCGCCGACGCGCCGTCCCCCCCCATCATCGTCCCATTACGAGCGGCGCGGCGCTGCATCAATCTCCCGATCGCCCGGGGGGCGAACCGCAGGAACGCAAGGCACGCCACGCCGCTCATGACCCCCTTGTGCAGGCCCATGTTGTTCATATCGTTCAGGATGCGCTTCTCGGACGCGAACTCCGGTCGTTTGTAGAGGGAATCGATGCGATCGATGCGATCCTTCCCGGCGTCGCCGTCGCGGCCATCGGCGAGGGATGAGAACTTTTCTTTCACTATCTGCGAGAATCGATTGAAAACTTCCAGTTCCGCCTCCCTGTCCCCCTTGTTGTTGCCGCTCATGCTTCGTAAGTTCTCGCTAGGTCGGGCCTTTGTTCTCTCTTGTTTTTGGCCTCGCGCATTGACATGTGGGAAGCAAAATAATGGGTTCTTATTATTTAATAATAGGTTGTCCACTCGAGTAAATAAAATAGGTAGATAAGCGTGCTTTGTGCTTTCTACTTTCAGAGTCCGTAGTCAGTACTCTAGTCAGTAGGTACGATACTTACGATACTTAGAGTGTACCTTGGTAGAAAGAGGGTGTAACTGTAACGTGGTGTAGAGTAACACACCTCCGGCAGAATAATCGCGGCGCAATCATGTCTAATGTTGATCGCGCGGACTCGCCTCGGGAGTTCTCGGGTGGTAGCCGCGACGAAGACGAGGAGGACCGCCGTGAAGAACGACCGAGGGAGGACGATCGCGCCGCCGTGGGAGGAGATCGTGCCTCCGCCTCGCCGGAGAATGGACGCGATGATGGGGAGGACGGGGATGATCGAATCGAGGAGGAAGATCATGAGGAAAGCAGTGATGGCATTTTCGACGATGACTCCTCAGATGATGACAGTCAAAACGACGAGGTGAGCACGCCCGTTATTCGGAATGTACCTTAGCGTGGATGGGAAAAATAATACTCTACATTCCAACGCACCCACGATCGCCCCCTCCTCCTTCGTATACCCCCGCAACGACGCAGGCGAAGGACGACGGCCTGTGCGAGTACGAGCGACTGCGCCTCGAGCGCATCGCCAGGAATAACGCCCGGCTATCCGAGCTCGGGTTCAACGACAACAAGATGGAGAAGAAGAAGAAGAAGAGGAGGAGACGCAGATCCGTTATTTTGGACGGGCCGAGGAGAAAAAATCCCGTCAGGGTTTGCCAGCTGGAAGACAAGGGAGGTGCCGTCGTGGATGGCGGTGGCAACGTCGATGTTTCTGACGAAGTGGTGAGCTCCCCTCCTCTCCTTCGTTCCGACAGCGGTGTTGACGTCGTCGAGCCGGTGGGAGAGCTTGTTGAGAGGATGGATCCAAACTCGGGGCGTTGTTGGTCGTGCCTTGTCTCCGTCGCACGAATGAAGAGGGCAGGCTTCCTCTACTCAACTCACACTCACCCCCTCCTTGACATTGCTGTATGCTCCGTTTGCGAGGAGCGCACATTGGCCGTCGAGTCTGACGTCTTTGTTTTAGAGCCGCAGGGTGGCAATGACGGCGACGGGAGGGACGATGACGGAGAGGATGGGACGACGACCAACTCGTGCTCGTGGTGTGGCCTCGTGAACGACGAGCTCGGGAGGCACGACGCGAGCGACAGCATACCCTCCAGTGACCTGCTACTGTGCGATGCCTGCCCCCGCGCGTTCTGCGTGCGGTGTGTGATTCTTTCGCACGGCGGCGACGTGGCGGCGTGGGAGGAGGTTTGTCGTCACACGACGTCTGGATCTGCATCGGGATCAGACGATGAGGAGTGGAGGTGTCCCCACTGTTGCCCCACGTCCTTTCTGGAGAAGTTGAGGGACGCGCACGCGCACAGAGACGATTCTGCCAATATCTTGGGTCGTATCCCCCGGGACATCAAGTCTCGCTTCCTCGAGGGAGGATTCGCAAAGTGGGGGGGGTATTGGTTACCAATACTGGAATTGGGCCCGTTCGACGTTGAGGCTGGACCTGTGAGGACTAGGTGGTTTGACGAGTTTCGCAAGGTAAGTTTTTTTGTATGCAGTCTGATTCACTTTATGCTAATGGTGCTCATCCATTTCTTTATGGATTTTCTAATGAATCCCCTCCCCCCTGATTGGGCCATCTCCCATCCCATCAAAACATTTCAGAGCCAAGAGAATGGGCGTGATATGACACGCCTCATCTTTTGGTACGGCTCCAAAATTGAGGATCCTCGTCCCTACTCGTTTGTGCCCAAGTCGAAAATCATTCATTATGAGGATGGAAAGCGCATGGGATATGGTAAATTACCGAAGAAGGTTCAACAAAAAATCGACAAGGATTCAAAGCTGACCTATACAGAGGAGCTGATTAGTAGAGGTTTGATCGAGATCGAATTGGACATGAAGAAGGACAAGAGTGAAAGGGTAGCAGCGTGGAAGTTCACCAAGGATATGTTGCCAGCGCCCCAAGTCCCAAAACTCCAAGTTCCTCAACTCCAAGTCCGGAAGACTGCTGAGGCGGTCTGCTATTGTGAGGAGAACGATTCCGATCCCGACGAGGACGGCGACGAGGAGGACGAGGACGAGAGCGACTACGAGGATGACGAGGACGTGAGCAGAGTAGGAGATATGTTGCCAGTGATGTCCAAGTTTGACCCACCCCCTCCGCTGTTTCTCCCCCAGATCAACGATCCTAACGACGACAACGATGGTGACGACGACGTCGGGGGCGGGGACGACCGTAAGAGGCTGGCAAGAGTCTCCGTAAAAGCAATGAGTCGACCATACAAATCAGCATTCATCAGATTCTTTGAATCGAAACGCATCGAATCAGAAGCTGAAAATCCCAACAATAATTTTACAGACAACTTGAAGATCATCCAGAATAACTTCAGTGCACTTTCAAAGGAGGAGCAAAGTGTATGGGCTGAGAAAGCAGATGAAATCAAATCGGATCAGTCGAAAGGTGAGTTGGTTTGGCGGTCGGCTTGGAATTCAACCCATTTACTCATTCTTCCAATGTTATCATTCTTTATCAGTCGCATGCATTATCAGTGAATCTGATGGAGAATTGGAAGTTGAAGCCGTTGACAAACCATTTACATTCATCGAGGTTGTTCAACAAGATGATGATGTGACTGACGAAGAAAAGAATCTATGTCTTGATTTTGTTCGCAGGAACTGTTTCATTGTTGCCATCGATAGTCCACCGTTATCAAACGATCTTGCTGTCTCTTTTTACAAGGACAAACCCGAGAGCTTCGGATATCAATCTGGATTTGACCGTGCAACCATGCAGCATAAGGTCATTCTGAAGAATATCAACGCAGATAATGACGACGCCAACTCGAGTGATCCTGTTTCTAAGTTTCTAGGAGGAATGTTGGATTCAATCGAAGAGAGGTTGGGTGCAAAGGTTATGGATAGCTTCCTGAACATAAATCATGGTCAGGTTGAAGAAACTGAACAAGTGTATGATGACGATGACGATGACGATGAAAACAATCCCAATGCAGCAGCCAAATTGATTCAGTCAAAAGGTGAGTTCGAATTGGGTCGACAGTCGGCATAGTCGTTAGGAATTATTCTTGACTCGTTCATTCTTTACTCCATTGTTGTTATTCCAGCCGCGGGAAATAAATCTTGGCACTCCGACAAAATCAAGTCAAAATACTCAGGTCGCGCCTTTGTGCATTTTTTGCAGCATGGAAAGCAGGGTGCTATTCATTTGCGTCCGAAAAACATAGGATTGGAATTCAAGATCAACATTTCTAGTGGCTGTGTTGTGTTCATGTCTAGAAATATCCTTGGCTTTCAATCGGGTAACCCTCATTTTCCACGGTTCGAACACAAGCATTTCAAACAGGGGGCTTCGATATCGTGGGTGTTGGAGCTTGAAGGTATCGAAACGACTGAATCAGACAAGTGCAGTGCAATTGAGGCTGCCGCTCGTAAACAGGATGCAGAGCACCTCGATCTTGATGGGATTTGGGGTGGCGAGAAATGGGAACCCGCTCATTTCAAAGGCTCGAGCAACAAGCATGCAAACTTCAAACCAAGGGTGTATTCAATAATAGCTGACGAAAAATTTCGACCACTTTTACTATGTAATAGGATATGGAAGCAAAATGAAGGGTTCGTTCGTGATGGACATTCTCTATATCAGATCCTTGGAATAAATACCAGTCTCAATGAGCTAGCTTTGAAAGCAAACATGCATACTGGTGGTTGTGTGGTCGCAAAGTTGCGAATTTTTCCTCTCGAGTTTTGTGATGAGTGGGGTTACACATCAGGACAGTTGAAGGCACTATTTGAGGCAGACATCGAGGCGAAGGACCTTCTTGTCGATTTGCTTGCCGAAAAAGCCAAACGAAGTGATTCGCAGCAGGTTAGTGTGTCTCTATTTGACAACAATGGTAATCTCGTCAAAGGCCCTTCCCTGTACGATTCGCTTCATCAAGCTATGCATAACAAAGACAAGAACAAAGTGACACTTCCAAACAAAGTCCCGAACATTGGGAATCGTGCTGAACGTCTAAATGTCTCCATTGAAATGATCCATGCAGGCACGATTGCTACTGAAGGCGAGGGATTGTGGATTCCCAAGTTCATCCAGAGAAGTGCAAAGCCGAATGGAGGTGTGCGGGTTTGTTTCACTGGCGTGATTAAATCTCACAGTGATATGATTCGTGAGGCAGGAGGAGGTTATAAAAAAGGGTAAGACGACATCAAGCACACGTAGACACTCTGAATCTAATTCAGATTCTGATTCAGATTGCTGATTTCGATTAATAGTTGAGTTGCGATTAGATAGACAAAATCCGGATCCGTCTCCCTCCCCTCTATGCGAGTTAAAAGTATGAACTCATAGTTTTACAATAAAATAACCCGCAAGTCCTAGGTAAGAAGTCCGAGTTTTCGTGGTAAAAGTCCGAGTTTGGGTGGTAAGGTAAGAAGTCCGAGTTTTCGTGGTAAAAGTCCGAATTTGGGTGGTAAAACTCGGACTCTCACCCAGTGGCGCCTAGGTAAGAAGTCCGAGTCTGGGTGGTTTGATGGCGTGGATGTGATGCGAATTGGGTAAGTTGACAAGAATAATAACACACTCGTCACCATGCGGACATAAATTCGTTACATCATAACGACGAAGTCAAGAGGCTATCGAGCAATTGCTTTTGTGTCAAAAGAGCTAGTGGGGCAATCCGGGTCAGTTTGTGTTACTTTCTATATGATATTTATATGTGAGCTTTGTTGTCGACTAATGTTTTCCAATCTCACTTTCCTTCGCTTGACTCATTATTGATGTAGGCGTTGTCGGCTGCTATGTGGGGTCAGTTTGCGTTTCTTTCGTTTCGACGATGCATGTAGTCATTTAATATGCTCCAATCTCACTTTCCTTTGCTCGATTCATTGTTGATGTAGGAGATCCCCCTTCAGTCAAGGGTGTGCCATTACTGCGCTTCTGCTGGGAACCGGTAATTGATCTATTTGGGTTGGTTGCGTCAACATTCTTTCAAGACCATGTGGATGCACCAATCGCCAAGTTCGATATCGCAGGGCATGCAACCTCTGTTATACTTGTGGACGAGCAGACTGCATCCAACAATAGTTCCTTTCTTAATATCGTTCTTGAAGTTGTGCTGGCATTACAGAGGCTTGTTGATAGCGAGATGGTCAGTTGCAATCGCTGTTATCGGGAGGTCATGATTGAGTTAAAACCTTTTTTCCGAGTAATAACATCGACATCCTTTTGCTTCGATATCGTCCGACCACAGGTTTTTGGCTCTGGAGATTTGTGTGCAACAGAATGGGAGTCTTTTGTGAGGGCATTTGATATTGGCATTTCACCTTGGCTTATTCAACGAGGGAATGGATCTGCACTTGCACACAATATTCGCTTTGAGGCTATATCGATATGTTCTCGTCTTGGTGCATTTTTGGAGAAGTGCTGTTCCGAGTCAAAAAGCGGATTTCACCCGCTAGTTGACGATGATGCTCGGGAATATTTCCACCTGTTCTGTCTACGGAAAATTGCACCGTTGCTTCAGGTGGTGTATTCTTTTGCAAACCCCATGTCATACACTGCCATAGTGGGGGATGATGCGACAAAACTTGCACTTGCTGTTATCAAATCTTGGCGTGCACCCAGTCTCCTTCCAATTGTGGCAGGAGACTGGGCGAGACGCGCTAGCAATGCCTTGGCAGAAGCCTTCCTTATTCCTAAATCGCAATCGCTGGACAATTGCCGATATATTGGAGGCTATCTTCTCCATCCTCTTGTGAGAATCGAGGCTCTCAAATCGCTGGTTGACGAAGAATCAATCGACATCGAGGACTCGGTCTCCGCGATCACACCTATTTCGATGGTTTCAATGAGGAGTGGAAACAACCCTCCTCCTGTCTTGTCCCTCTTTACGCGTAAGTTAAGACATTCATGTCTCACAATTTTACCTTCGTCATATCTTGAAATAACGCATACGATGCCCATTTTCAGTTACAAGAAATTTGCGAGAGTTGCACTTAGTGTTGGTGAATTCCATCCTACTGCCTCGACTGGAAGAAACGCTATCTACAACGAAAATGACCCTAGATAGAAGTGATTGTCAACCGATTCATATAATTGTTAAAGTGCCAACAGCTGAGTGCTTTGACATAATAGAAAAAGAATTTCTATTGCGTCGCTTTGCTGTTCAAATGCTGGGTATGCTGTTCCGAAGTCGAACTGGTGAGAGCGAGAGGCGACATCACTTTATTGAACTGTTGCAATCTGTAGCAACATCAACACCATGTGATGTAAGAGATTGGGTTTGCCATAGGGAGAGAGAAAACAGCCCCCTTGCGGAAGGACCTATTTCACCATCACAATTTTTGAGAGAAGAGTTCATCTCCCTTAGATTTGAGTGTATGCGCCAAATTGAACTATGTCTTGGTGCCTGCTTCACTTCACTCCCCCATACACACGGAAACGTCCCCGGAATTTTGAAGGCATTATGTGAGACAGCGCGCTTTTATTCGATCGATTGCCAAGAGGACACAGATGTTGCTGCTAGATTGCTTATGACCCTGGCGTCCATATTACCAATTGCACGGCTGAGTTGCGCAAGAAATGGTCAGGGGATCCTAATGTCTCGACAATATGTAACTATCAGCATCCCAGCGGATATCTTATCTGTATTTTCAGTCGATGAATGGCTGCATGGCATCTGTCCCAGAAATATGGCCCTCGACGAAACTTTGCCGATAGTCTTCGAAGAAAATGATTGCTATACTTCTGATAATGGAGACATTGCGCCCTTCGTTTATGTCAAACAGTACCATGCATGTGAAAAAGAAGACAGCCAGTTGTCTGAAAGCAATGACAAGCAAATAAGAAGAAGGCATTCCCGTCGACACAGCAACCTTATCATGAATGGAAAACAAGGTACAATTGTCGACTTTGAACCTGTTGCTGCTGCAATGAAGTTTGTTCTCTGTGCTGTGTCCAACAGTCTGTCTTCTTATCACGACGATGGGAGGAATCTCATCTTTGAGAGGACTATTTCTCCAACCAGCCTTGCAAGACTTCCGTCAATCCTTTGTACTATTTGTTATTCGGTCTTATCTCGATTTCTGTCGCACAGCATGGCATTTCCGGCGATGGACGATATGCTCTGGCTTAATATCAATGTTGATTCTCCACCTGAAAAATGTGACAGTGAATCAGAAAACGAACTTGTCTCAAGAAGTCAAGCAGTGTCCGACTTTGCTGGTGTGCTTGGCCATCTAATAGTATCTCACATTGGTGACGAAGAGAACAATACGCAATTAAGTAGAAAAACTACCGATGTTCTTGTGCAATTAAGCAAGTCGAAATTCCGAAAAGTTGTCCAGCATGCATGTTGTGGACTGATCTCAATCCTGTCTTCGTTACGTCACGACTTAGAGAAAAGGACACCGAAAGGCAGCAATTGTTATGACACAGAAATCTGTGCCATTTTGGAATCATTCGTGAACGGTATCATCCGTAAACTTCGAGAAGAATCCACAAGTTTAGTGTTGATCCCCCTGATTGATGGTAAGTATTGTTAGTGTGTCGCTTTCGCTGATTCTTGTGGCGGGGAATGTGCATGCTCCGCATCTTACTCAATGTACTTCGTTTTTTCGATCTGGACATTCATAGCAATGAGGGAGGTTTTTATTTGCTCAGGGAGTGTCGTTGAATTCCCAGTGTCTTTACGCCGTAAAGCATTTCTTATGTTATTTCAACCTATCTGTGAAAAGTGGGAGGTGCAGGTTGTAGCCTTTCAATGCGCGGTTGCAATAATCAATACGATGACTCCAAGCGAGTTGAGCCTCATGTTGTTTTTTGCTATTGGCCCTCAAAAGCAGACCGAACACCTTCTTCAGGCCCAACGAACGCAACCATTGCTAATTGACCTCCTTCGCTACCGACTGATAAGTGCACGCTTACTGAAATCGAATGTTAGGTCCGAGGGAGGCTGCTATAAACCGTCAAAGGTGCACAGCAGACTGGCAGCGGAAGCTTCTTTGTTAGAGACGTTTCCTGTTGATTTGGACAACATCGGTCGCCCAAAAAGTTCTGCCTGGAAGGTAGGGAATTCCATTCTGTCATTGCGCCTCGGGTCAAAAGATTCTCTATACCGTGGTTGGGTCGAGATTGTGATTCGCTCCCCTTGTTCTCGCCTTAGACGCCTCTTCAAATGGAAAGACGAAGGTACCACAGAGCATCCTGTAGGCTTTCTACCGTTTGAGGAACTGCTTAGTGCGCAGGCAAAGGAGGAAGACATTCCAAACACGTCAGTGCAGCATACATTTCGTGAAAGTGATGAGAGCTTGAATGTTTTAGCTCGAGCGAAGCTTTCTATATCCCATTTTGATAATCTGATTGATGTCACCACCAACATCTCCTCCCGGAATTCGGCTGATGGCGCATTGTTGCAAAACCAAAGTGGCAATATAGATGCCGAAACAGAGCCAGATAAGTCAAAAGCTTTGCTTTGCTTGACTCCGTTGCCGCACAATTCAACATCTGTGTTTAGAGAAGTCAGGAATAATGTCCAAAAAATAATCACGGCAAAGACAAGCTTGGGAGACTCGATAACGCGATCCCGTTCGGATGGAAACTTGATAATTCGGTCCCGTTCTGAACCAGAATCTTACCATGAAAAAAAAGGATGTGTTTATGCATGGTTGAGAAAAGCTACTTGTCAAGAGGATGTCAACATTGGCTTGATCCATGAGCTAGAGGTCCTTGGGTTCTCCAAATTAGCACTTGGAGTTCCTGACACTCTGATCACATATGCCTCTCACCCAGATCTGTTTGTGCATGAAAAGTTCAAGCCCTATGCCGTTGAGAACCTCAACTTCGGTCGTGCAATATCCATACTAGATCGAGTCACTCCATTTCAGACCCATCGAGTAGGTCTGCTGTATGGTGGTCCATTTAGCATGAAGAAAAACATGCGCAATCCTACAGGCGATTCTACCAATCACAATGGCGGTGATGATTTTCTTATGTCAACCCAGGCATCTACCGACTTCTGGGAGTTTGCCAAGGAGTTGGGCGAGCTTGTTCCGGTGCGACATTGTCGATACTTTTCTGGGGGCCTGTAAGTTACGATTTTTTTGTTTTTTTCGCGTTGTGTTTTTCTTAGCGATTGTTCTAAAAGACTCAAATACAGGGACACTTCGGAAAGTTTATCTGATGGCTCGTTTGCATATGTTTGGTTTGGTTGTCAAGGTGGAAGTTGTGAATATAATGAACCCATTCTGGTTGATTCAATGGTCTTTTTCCACACTGTCACCTTAATGCCAGATCGCTTGACCAATAGAAAAAGACATGTAGGCAACGATGTTGTACACATAGTTTATGGGTTAGACATAGACACATTGGATGTTGATCATGAGCGAATGGCAATCAGTGGACACTTTGGCTTCATAACTATTTATGTCATTTCTCTGGTCCATGTGCCGCTCTACAAGGTATCTGTCCATCTGAAGCCGGGTTTGGATGAACGCATCTGCTCAGCCCTGGACCATCTCGTGGGAAGTTGGCTTATTTCTAAGATAGTTGGGGCTCACTTTGTTCGAAACCTCGCCATGCAATCTGATGTAATATGCCAATCTATGATTGAGGATAAACTCGGACTTGCGCTTAACATAGAAGATCGTGATGGAAGAATAAGAGACACGGAGCGCCATCTTGCTGAGAAGATGGCATAGTGATGGTCACTCGCTGTGATGCGTTGGACGATGAACGTCAACACTAATATGTAGGCAACATTACAACCATGCACGGGTTCCCTCAAGTTAACGTTGCATTTTACAAGCCTACCAAATTTTCAATCCGTATCAATGCATTACTTGAAACCCGAACCTATTGTTCTACACTCTTACCAACGACTACGTGAAAAAAAGTAGTATCTAATATTAGTCTTTGGACGTAGATACTGCTACACGATTGCACACTCTAGGTACTCCTAAACCTTAATGAAGGTTAAAAAGTCCCGCCCCTGATGTGAACAAGCAGCGCCATGTGGAAGACAGTCAATGATGAGAGTCGCCATAAAATAAAAAATTAAGGTAAATGTTAGTACATGTAATGATCAACAACTCTTACCGCCCCTGCATGCATAAAAGGTGTCAGCGAAGACTGTCGGATGGAACAAAGATGACAATGAGATTCTTTCGAGAGACATGTAGTTTTTCTCAGCACAAAAGATCATAATGCTCACCCAAAGATAAAACAGCCATCAACTTCATCACAATATTGAGGGCTGGACCTGACGTATCCTTGAACGGATCACCAACGGTATCTCCCACAACAGCAGCCTTGTGAATATCAGATCCTTTTCCTTTCAAATCCGAGTCTGGGGTGGCTTTCTCAATATACTTCTTGGCATTATCCCAAGCACCGCCAGAGTTAGACATGGATATCGCAAGTTGGACTGAAGCGACAAGGGAGCCGACAAGAAGACCAGATACAGCATAAACGCCAAAGAAAATTCCAGTCAAAAGGGGTGTGAAGATAACCAAAGCTCCAGGGGGGATCATTTCCTTCAAAGAGGCTTGCGTAGAGATGGCAATACAGGCATCATAGTCAGGACGCTCAGTTGGGTTCGCATCCAAAAGGTGAGGTTTTTCATCAAATTGGCGTTGGACCTCCAACACCATCTGCATAGCAGCAACGCCAACAGATTTCATAGTCATTGCGGCGAATGCAAAGGGAATCATTCCACCAATGATGAGGAAGGCGAAAGTAATAGGCTGGAGCATGTTCACACCACTGGTAAAGAGGAAAGTGTCGGATGGTGAGATTTTTCATAGACAATAATCGAAATTGATAATATTTGGAGAGTGTGCTCTTACTTCAAAAAAAGGTCATCATTGGATGCATGACGGATGCGGGTGACGAAGGCTCCAAAAAGGGCGAGAGATACAAGTGCAGCGGATCCAATTGCGAATCCTTTTCCAATCGCAGCAGTTGTATTACCTGCAGAATCAAGGGCATCAGTCTTCTCACGGACATAAGGCTCAAGCTCAGCCATCTCGGCAATGCCTGCGGATATATTGGACGGGATACGTGAGCTCTGACAATTAGGATAACATGAAGTAGACCAAAAATCATACTTACCACCAGCATTATCACACACAGGGCCGTAAACATCAATTGTAAGCCCAGTTGCAAGGTTAGACAAGAATCCAATAGCAGCGAGTGACGTGCCATACATGTCCGCAATGGCAAAGGATCCGTAGATGACAAGTGCCAACACCAACACGGGAATGATAGCACTCTTGTAGCCGAGAGCAATGCCGTAAATCATGTTCGTGGCAGCGCCAGTCTTGCAACTATCGGCAAGCTCTCGCACGGGCTTGTAGGAGTGTGAGGTGTAGTACTCGGTAATAAGACCGATGATCAAACCTCCAACGGCTCCCATGATGACGCACACAAAGGCTTCCCAGGGGTGAATAGTAAGAACTACGACCCCGACGGTAGCACGAAGCTGGAATTCGCCAGGGAGGAATGTTTCCGCGGCTAGGTATACAGCAGGGATCATGAGGAGGGTGGTACTGATGAGTTGGATTTTAAGAGCCTTTTCCACATCTTTTTCTGACCTGACGGGTTTTATGTCAGTAGCAATAAAGGAACAGATCAAGCAGACGAAGATGCCCACGGCGGAGACGGCAACGGGAAAGACCATGGCATCCCATCCTCCTGTCAAGCCGATGGAAGATCCGAGAACGAGCGCTGCACAGGTAGATTCGGCAAAGGACCCAAAGAGATCCGATCCCATACCAGCAACGTCGCCCACGTTGTCTCCAACGTTATCAGCAATTGTGGCGGGGTTGCGAGGATCGTCCTCGGGGATTCCGTGCACAACCTAACATGTGGGCGTCACAGTGAGGTCATTTGAGAAGAGGAAGAAGAGTCGAGGAAAAAATACGACACTTCAAGATTCGTCGAAAATCTTACCTTTCCGACAAGATCAGCACCGACATCGGCAGCCTTGGTGTAGATGCCTCCACCGACACGGCCAAACATGGCAATGGACGATCCCCCAAGTCCAAATCCAGTCAAGCACTCAGTGAGGTAAATCCAATCTTCGGGATCCGGGTAATGAATGCGGAAAGCCAGGAGGGAGATGTAAAGCATAAAGATTCCAAGGCCACAGAGGGCGAATCCCATGACAGCACCGGCTCTGTTGGACGAGGCAAAGTCAAAGCAATACAAAGAATATTTGTGAGAAAAGAGTTGGAAAGAAGTTTAATGATAAATCCAAAGGTAAATAACTTTACTCACCGGAAGGCGGTATTGAAGCACTGAGTCCAGCCCGATTTTTGGGCGCTGACGGTGGTCCTGACGTTGGAGTAGACGGCTACCTTCATACCGAGGTAACCAGAGACTATTTTCAAGACAGCAAGACAGTAAATGTGTGAGCGAAGGATGTCAGGGGTGAACTCGAACTCGCAAAGAGCAAGAACAGCACTCACGGATGGAAGTGCCAGCTCCCAAAATAAAGGAGAGAGTCGTGAATAACCCACGTGCGAAGTCCCATTGGGTACCCCACGATACCAAGACAAAAATGACGGCACTGAAGAAGAGACAGAACCATGCACAAACTTTGTACTCGGCACGCAAGAAGGATTCGGCACCCTCGTAAATGGCGGTGTAAATTTCGTTAAGACGGCGAGTCGTGGCCTCGTCGTTCGAACCGTTCACGAGGCCGGTCGAGTCCGATATGCCCTCGGAACGGACGGGAATGCGTGCGATGATGAGGAATTGGACGAGAGCCCATAGCATAGCCAGGATGGCAGCCGAGAAGATGACGGCTGTGGCATTTGTCTGCAAACGATTGGAGAAGGGTAAGAAGCGAGTGGATTGTCAGTGAGTTTAAGAGTGTATGGTTTAGATGAAATAGCAATCGGCAATCCCCCTCCGATGCCACATGCCACCCAAGACAATAAAATACGCCTGAGTCTAAGCCAAAATCGATGACCCTTCTCATGCACGGCGTTTTTCGCAGACTCTATCCTTGACGGCCGCCACCCACGTCCATCTCGCCATCTCACCATGATGGCGGCACTGGAATTCTTCTGGATCCTTTTGATTAGTGACCAATGATCAAGGGCTACTACTATTTTTTAGAGTAGGTGTCAGTGGTATTGTGTCAGATGCGTTGGGTTGAAGAAAGGATATGTGTACCGATTGGTACCATACGATACACGATAACGCATTGTGTGTCAATGACAGGTCGAAATTTCTGCATGTTGTGTGGCCAAAAAAAACTGTGCGTGCAAAAAAAGATTCACGACCTGGCCGTCGTTTCTGAAAAAAGAAAAAAAAAGGTGCCCACGCAGTCGATAAGACGAACGGGTACGATAAGTACGATATATGGTACCCCATGGCAGAAGAAGTTGTGATAACGACGAACACAGAACAACAGGAACAACGAAATGAATACAATACCATATATTGTCTCGTCCCTGTATATTCTTCTCTCGCCCTAAACAAAATCGAGGCTTTCTTTCACTCTCGTGCTGCCAATCCCTGATTGGGTACAAATCATCACGAAAAAGTCCCCGATATTTGTAGTAATCCTGCCAAAGACAATAGCCACGCACTCCACCTATCCAAGTGCCACAAATATTGCTTCACTTTAAAAAATACATCGTGATATTCTTCTCCAACGAATGACCGTTTCACCCATCCAAATCCACCGAATTAATTAAGGAAGACCCCGACAAAAAAATACCATGGCTTCGGAGTTGATACTTCCATTCATATTTCGCATCCCACACTTACAATCTTGATATTGACGTTCTCCAACGGAATCGCAATGCCCATCGTAGCCAAGATCAAGAAGGCCACTATGCCGAGGACGCACGCCTTTCGCTTGCACAAAACGCCAAGACGCAAGGCCTTCAATCTTTGCCATCCCGTCTTCTCGCCGCAGGATCCACCTGGAGTTCCATCATCGCCAAATTGAGGGTTGAAGTTTCGAGAGGAAAATGATCCGCGTGATCGTAGCTCTCCACCTCCTCCCGCCGCTGCTGTGGTTTCGTCTCTCGCTGTGAACATGTTTTGCTATTCAGTATGCCGTATGCCGTCGTTTTCTCGTCCTTATTTGTCTAGCACAAACGCCGTAGCCAAGGCAGATAGATACTTTGATTGCTGCGCTCAATTGGTGAGTTTGCGTCGACGAATCTTCTGTAATATGGTTGTCTGTTGAAGGTTTCGAAGTAGGTATCGTTGAGGCGGCGCGGCGGATCGCTACATTCTTTTTGTTCTTTGTGCGAGAGCAGAGCGAGAGCGTCGAAAGTCGAAACTCCAACGTATTTTTCAGTCACGAACGCAGAGCAGAGTCCCGCATTGTACGGGAGAATGACAGACAGGCCGCCCCCACCTAGCTAAGAGTATTATTTTTATGGTACTTTTCTAAGTACATACGATACCTCAACGTCTGCTCTGTTACAACGTCCATGAAATTGCACTCGCAAGTTCTAAGTTGAGGGGAATTGCGCATACAGCGACAATAAATTCTCTTGTTGGACTGCTGGATGCATCTACAAAATTTCGTGTAATGTTCCGGATTGTAATTGCTTCTATATTGGTAAATCGCAACAATATGTAAAAACGCGTGTGCAAGAACACATCGGTGAGGTTACTAAACTTTACAATAATATTGTATTGAAAACTAACTGCACTGCATCAAGATCCACTGCCCCCTCTGCCCCTTCATCAGGTTCATCCACCTGCTCGTCAATATGCTCCAAAAGTTTACTCTCACTCGAGATGCAATCTTTAAGCGAGACGAGTTATGAAGACCCATGCCTTTCTCAACTAACCCAGGGGTTATGTGTCCTAACCAACATCACACCACCCGACTCACTCATTGGCCTCACAATTTTGAGTTCATCTACAGACGTATCAGCCATGGCTTTGCCTGACAAAATACTACCTACCATTGTTCCGTACCATCGATTCAATTCTTCCACCGAAACCCAGCAAGTAAATTGTTCTGCGCTTGCTCAACACCTCTTCGCTCATGTCAAGGATCTTTGATTCAAAACTAAAGCAGAGGTTGCTGAATGGTGTCGCACCAATGCATCCGTCATAATTATTTGGCACTCATCCCCACCCTGAGCCTCGTTAAAACAGCGGGGCAAAAATCATGTTGTTTATGTGTGCACAAACGACTAATCATCTGTCAGAACGTCACCGGTAATGGAAGGAATAAAATCTTGAACTTGAAAAGTGAAATGCACGGAGTATGTTACTGCAAGACGAGGTTCCTACATTTCAAACGATCCGGTAAGGACGGGCTCTGATGAGGCCGTTAACTGAAAAACGCGTGCCAAAATAAGAGCTGTGAGATGTTGTGCATGACAGATGTTATTTTTTTTAACCCGGTGTCTATTCCATAAGATGGAGAATATTTAGATCTCCTTGGAGATCTAATATTGCGGGAAAGTTAGGGGTTTCTTGGTCAAAATTTTACTATTTTCAACTCCTGGGGAAAGATTTAGCAAAACTTGCATCCAAGAAAACTAAACCTTTTTCACTCATCGCCGAAGGAACTTAATAGTTAGTAGGTAGTCTAACTACACAACAGCTCACTTTTATAAGCCCAACCACATCGGAAATATAGATTAGTATGTACCTACTTGCTGTATTACATGAGCATGTCGCTAGTAGGCATCCCTTGTTTATTGGGTGTGTTGTCTTGACCTGGTCGAGAGGGGCTTCCTTAAGTATCAGTTTTTACACTTGTGACACACGTCTTTCTTTGCTGTTCTTGTTTGCTTGCTTATTTTCTGTCCTGACACACCCCATTAACAGTAATGAGGAAACAGCATTTGTTGATTGTCGGCTCGTCAACTGTTGAATTTGAATTTGAGTCTTTGCACCATTCTGATTCTGGAACTGGAATTGAACAAAGTAGTTTTGATAGTAGTCTTATTTGCAGTTTGCAGTTTGCAGTTTTTCACAAAGGCTTGCATTTTGAAATTTCTGTTCTTGCAGGGCATGCAGGGGTTTGGTCAACCCATCCAGCCACACTGTTTTCATACTATGACAGTAGACTACTATCTTACTAGTACTAGATTGATTTCAGCAGACTCTCACTAGCACTGGTTCCTTATTAGGAAGTCTTCAGTCTTCAACATCCATGTTGAGGATGACAACCCTCCATTCTTTTCGAGGGAGATAGCATTCATATGTCATCTTGGAATATGATGCACGTATCTAAATTGTTATTATATCCATGACATTCAACAAAGTACTGCAAAGTGGTAAAGCCAAGTACATATGTAGTGGCATAGTGGTACAGTCAACTTTCTAGCAAAGATGTGTACCCAAAGATTCTTGGCCAAGTTCCAAATAGCTAATTCAGTCACACAATATCGTAACTTGGGCATGTCTACTGAGCTACAAGATTTGAGTAATACTAAGATCATTACATAAATACTGACCCAAATGGAGAGGGAATTTCCCGGCAGCTACGTTATGAACTATTTGCAACTAGGGCTAACTTTTGCTAGATAGTTGGCTTTACCACTAGTATTATGCCACTACATGTTGTAGTGGCATACTAGTAGTAAAGTCATCTATCGAGCAATATGTTAGCTCTCACTGCTAAAATTCATGCTGCAGTTAGGTGCATGTGTCATGAAATTTTATTAGCAATATTGTTCACCCAACAATTGCCATAGTAAATCATAGAGTACATAATATTATATATTGTAAACTTAATGCATACACTATGATTGAGGTGTTGCTCTTCAATACTACACATCAAACAGAGGGGTGGATTGATCATCGAACACTATGTATGAGCTTCTTCGTTGCAATCTCAGTCTCCATGGCTAGGAGGCCAGAATGTTCTTTCCCTCGTCTAGGGCTTTGATGGAGCTTGCGAGGTCTTCGGCTTGTTGCATCGACAGCTCTGTTAAAGTGAATTCAGCATCAAACTGTTGATGGCTTTCCCCCACACTATTGCCCCCTGAAGGATTCATCACTTTCATGTGATGCGGTACCTCAAAGAGCATCTGCGCCAATTGCCTTTCGATGGGGACGCTCCCTCTACTGTACGCGGACATTAATAACAAATCGCCCTCGGTATGAACCGCTGCACAATGGGCCCTGCCCAGGGCAACGCAACCTGAAACAAACATAAAACAATAGAAGAAGGTGAGTGAAGAAAAAATTACTCGATTGCATGGTAAGGCCAGATTGGCTTACAGTTAGCTGCCAGCTTGGCATGATAAAAGGCGCTCCCACTCTTAAAAGATGAAAATGGTTCCTCTTTCTCCGTCTCGCTCATTTTCATAGGGGTCTCCATTCGCAAGTACGAGGAATAATTCCTGAAGTAGTTGCTCAAGATGAACATCAATGAGTCAAGGATTCCTTCCTGCAATAATTTCATTTCAACGGGAGAATGATCACGATGAAGAAGTCATAAGGTATTGTCATAAGAGTAAATGGGATGTCGACAGAGGCGGGGATGGGACTCACTTCGAGAAACCAACGAGATATATCCTGCAGATTTGTAGAAGTGGATAAATGTGAGGGTTTCCAAAGATCATTTTCAACTGAAACAGTACACATATCAAAACACTCGAGCAACTTCCAAGAACCCACCTTATCCTTGGCAAGGATCAATATTTCTTGCATAGCTTCATTCTTATCATCCCGGGTGGTGTGAGCGCTTGCCATAACGTCCAACCACGCTCGCGGCTGCAACGATGGTCGCAGCGAGTGAATTTGACTCAGAGGAACAACACGACCTGCAGTAGAAGAAAAGTTCAGGTTGAAGTCAGAGAGGCGCCGCAAAGTTGAGACTGTAAAACAGTACTTCACAGGCGAGCAATACTAGTGGCGTTGTTAGGGTATGACTTTTCTCACCTTTTCGTCCACACGCCACCCTACGTCCAACGTCCTCATTCTCTAATGCTCCCAAACCACCATTACCCTCACCACCACCACCAACGCCACGTCCCTTATTGTCGCTAACACCACTCATGCCACCGCCTCCGCCCACCAAATTCATCGACAGCGATACAGGACTTGTGTGATGCTGCTGGTCGTCCCAAAACACATCCCCGACCAATCTATGCATGCCCCTTTCTACGCCATTGACGGCGTGCGCAATTGGTGAGCTACCTTCCGAGCGTACTTCGTCCACAGCGTCCAAGGAGTGACCATCGTCCCCTATTCCTCCCATCACGCCGTCGCTGCCGCCCACACGATGAGACCTCTCTCCGCGATTCTCGCCATCTTTGGAACTGGAAGGAAAAGGGAAACAACCACAATGATCAATTATCTCATTCGGTACGACCTTTCCCACGATTTCGGTGGGATCCGTACCAGTGTATTTGGCACAACTTGCGGACATGGAATCGCCGACATCGCACGCCAAGTCACGCGCCCTCTCGAGTGATGTGGCGGCGTGATTGCGCATGTTGTTGCGCTGCTCCTCCGGTATTTGCATCACTCCCATTCCGATCGCGACCGAGGCGGCGCCTACTAGCAGACCCACGGGACCGAGGATGACGGCTAAATTACAAGTGCAAATGGTATTCGAAATGTCTTCGGTGAGAAAATGAAAAATAAGGGAGTTCAGCGACAAGATAATTATCTCTCTCACCCCCTATTGTGGCTGCGGTACACACACCAAGTGCAGTCTTCATATTTGTACGATTCAATATTGTGTCATCTGCACCAGCGTCTTTTTTGCCTGTCCCGTCTCTGTTCTCGCTGCCACTGTCAGGCGGCAAAATACTGGCTTTACGTCGTACCGACGATTTATGCGACCCAAGATCTCTGTGAGGCGGCTCTCCCCTCACCACTCGCATCGTATTGACCGTCGATTTTTCATTCTCCTGGTCCACCTGGGAGTTAGATGCTACCGAGGCCTCGCCCCTGTACTTAGAACCTCTCCTGGCATGCTGAGCATTGTAACTTCCCCAGCCACTTCTGCCGACTCCTTGTCCGTGAAAGGATGACACTTCACGATCGAATTCTGAATACGCAGGTCCATTATCCGACGGTTTATAGCGCGAGCTGCTATTATTGCTCTTTGATACCATCTCCTCCGGACGGTCCCATATTGAGCTGATATTGTTCGTCTTGGCACCACCTCCCGTCAAGTTTTGCGTCGATGCAAACTCAACCTGCTGCCGTTGATACTTTCCACAGTTCTTAGCGTAGGAGGATGAGTTGGATGAGGCGGAAGAAGCAGCATTACCATGTTCCTGCAAGGGACTCAGCTGGTCGGAAGAGTTCCATTTCATGCCATTCCATCGATGATTGTTGGTATTGGACGGCAATAGTCGCTGTTGACCTATGGCCGACGACTCACCATCGGACAGGCGTAACTCCTCATGAAAATCGGGCTGGTACTTCTGTCCGCCATCACCGTGGCCGCCGCCGGCATTGGCAGCATGATGTCTCACGGCGACGTGCCGCGGCGATGGCTGCCGCGACGTGGTGGTGCCGATACTGTTGAAGCACGTCCCGTTGTCGTCCGAGTCGACCGAGTGAGCAACGTGCAGATTCAAGGCCAATTTTTGGGAGGACGACGATGATGAGGGGTGCGGTTCTTCGCAGTGGCCTTGTTCGTCGACATTGTGGTGGGCGGTGCGATGGATGTGGTGACGGTGGCGGTGTTGCGCGTCCAACATCTGGTGGGCTCGTGGCACGTTGGGAGTGTCCCCTCCTCCTCCTGCTGCTGCCGCCGACGATGACATGGATGAGAGTGCATACTCCTGCTCCTCCTCGCGGATGGGCTGTCCTCGATTGCTGCTGCTGCTGCTGATTCCCAACCCTCCTCTTCCATCTCCGCCCCCGGCTACCCCAGCTCCTCGACGAGTTACTGCACGGGATCGTCGGGGTCTCCCCCTGTTAGTGCTGTTGCCCAATGAGGTAATTGGTCCTTCCCCGTTGCTGGCAGAGAGTGGTGCCTGCATTGGTTGTTGTTGCTCATGCTGCTGCTGCTGTAGTTGCTGCTTCTGTTGTTGCAGTAGTTGTTTCTTCTGCTGTTCAAGTTGCTGTTTCTGCTGTTCTAGTTGCCGATGTTGGTGGAAAGGTGTACCATTTCCCTTCTGCAATTGCTGCGGATGACTCTCGCTCGCACTCGTACTTGCGGCATTCCAACCATCGCTTCGGCTTCGCTGCGGCGCTGCGGTAGCGGCTATGTTGGCATTGCGAAGCATTCTACTACGAGTGACCGGCGACAGCGACCTCGAGCCGCCATCGTTCGCGACGGACCCCGTCCTCGCCGGACTGCCCGGAGGAGAGGCGGTTGCGGTAGACATGGTGGTCAGCGTAGGCGACGGCATCGCGACGGCGCTTGTTGGCACGCCCGACCCGGCGGCGGCGGTGGCCGCCGCCGCCAATCGGAGCTTGCGGCGAGTGCTTGCGAGTGTGGTGGCCGTCGCGGACACCATAATAGTGCTGCTCTACCACAGGCTTGCTTGATGTTTTGTTTTGACGCTCTATGGTACGATATTTTCCTTTCTTCTCTGTCTTGTGTGAATTAACATATCGTACTGTACGTTTGACCTCAATTTACCACCCCCAAATTGAAGGCAAATTCACCGCAACCCCTGGTGGGCTAACCAACATATTTTATGGTTGCGTGCACTAGTTCAATGTATGAACTAGTGCACGCAACCATAAAATATGCCGTGGCACCACTGGAAGTTGGCCCTGAATTTGCCTTCAATTAGAAGGTCGATTTAATGGGTGAATTTACTTAAGTAAATTTGAAATCTAAATTAGAAATCTGCCTAAGTATTTTGAAACTAAAAATGAAAATCTGTTAAGTAAAGGTGCTTTCTCTTAAGTAAACTACGATCAATCATACCTCAGCCAATATCGGTCGCCATACCATGCCCCAAGTGGGACTTCCTATTTTTTCGACCTGCCCAACAATAGTCTCCGTGGTAGCGAAGCAAAATTCTTGATTTTCAGGGACCCGATGGTAAATTCAGGTCAAACGTACAGTAGGTGCATCTTAATGGATATTGTCTTGCAGGTACTAGTACTAATCCGAGATCTTATGGAAGCATATCCGGTGTAAGATTGGCTGCCGCCGACTGCAACCATCCGCCACTTTCGGCTGCCGCAATTCCCACCACTTTATACGCTGTGTATCATACTATGGCACAACCCGCTTAGCATGATGAAAGTGACTTAGTCTACAGAGTGATTGGCAATCATACAGAAGCTTCTTTCAGCACGCTTCATCATCCACACCAATGATCATCAATGTGCATCAGGTAAAGCATTCATATATGGTGGATGACTTAGAACCCTATTTGAGTTTCTAGAAACCTGAGGACCAACACAAGCATAACTGACATGCTTGCCTTAGTCAGTGAAGACACGTGTTGCATCACCGTGACTCAAAGCTGTACGTTGTAGGTTTTTTGTACGCCGAAAAGGACTTGGTAATTTTACTTAGGCCACATTCATCTAAGATCAATAAAGACATATGTCAGGGCATGCAAATAAATTGATAGACACCATCAATCTTGGGATAAGTCAAACCAATATTTAAGACTGATAAAGTGAAAAGGGCACATCATTGTTTTGGTGGGAGCATTTGACGGATGAAGAAGTTTGACAAGGGCTTGATGTTCCCCAATGGATTTGAGTACAAGAACTATTCGTAGCATTTAAGTGTCAAGTATCATTCAGACACGAAATGAGTCAGGCAACAGACGGAACTGTCCATTTTCCCAGAAAATCATTCGTAGCAAAGATTTTTACAAATTGCCGCAATCTGTCGTGGTCTGTCCGGTTTGAGTTTTTGCTCCCGCCAAAACACACGATGTGTCCATCTCACTTTACCAGTCTTATTTTGTCAAGTTTCGTCTTCGACATGTAATAATTTCACAGAAATAGCATGCCACAATAAGCCATCTGGTGGTTTGATTGGGAGTTATGTGTTATCACCACTGTCAAAAACAACTATCTCAGAGTTGATCTCTAAGGGAGTTAATTTAAATTGATCAGTAGGTACAATGACTTCTTGTAGGATATCTTGAATCTTGTGTGTCATTTTCTTGGCATGACGAAACCTCCGGTGAAGGACTTTTGGCGGTTTAACATTCTGATATGCTCCAGAAGCGCATCTGTAAACCCTTTTTTTGATCTGCGGAAATTTTTTGTATCAACAGATGCAATTTATTGTATCTAAAATGTTTGGTAATTTGTGTTTGATACACGTAATTGTTTTGTTAGCAATTAATTGTTTCTATATTGATTACTTG
>JALLAZ010000085.1:0-38664 GCA_036939755.1 Stephanodiscus triporus
TTGAGCATGAAGTGGTTGTCCGGGTACAGCTCTTAGTATTCATAGCTAGCGCGCCATATATCAAAGAGTGGATCTGGATGAGACCCGCCTCTCCGTCGGCGTGTGCGAATATCTGATCCCTGTAGGGCCTGTAGTATCCGTCCTCGTCGGGGACATCGTAGCGCACGATGCACGTCCAGGCCAGGTGGGCCTCGCCGTCGTCAAGGCCGCGCACGATCGTGAGGCTGGGCTCGCCGCACTGGCCGTGGAACTCGGACGGTACGCGAGACTCGGCGAGCGCGACGGCGACGGCGGTGGCGGAGTCGATGGCGGGCTCGGCCGAGGGCACGGTGGAGTCGTCGACTAGCTCACCGTTCACGGCGAAGACGTTGCCGTCTGGGTCGGAGTGTACCATCATGGAGGCGCCCTCGACCGCCATGCCGTGGATCATCTGGACAAAGCGCACGTGGTTGGCGTTGGAGTTCTTGGGCACGTACTTGTTGTTGGGGCTAGAGACGCCGAGGGCCTCGAGGATGCCTCTGGCACCTGCCTGTGCGGCGGCGGCGTTGGAAACGTTGATCTTCCCGAACTTGCCCTTTGTCTGGACCGAGCCCTTACCGCGATTGGCTGCGGGGCTCAAGAGGAAGCGCTGGTGATTCTTGTGGTGGTCTGAGCCAAGCGTAGAGGAAGAGTCCTCCTTGTCGGTGCGGGCCAAGACTCTGCCCGGGGAGACAAGGAGGAGGAAGACTATGGCGGCTGTTGCGATGACGATGATCCCTCCGCGCTGGATCATCCGGACGCCATCCGAGTGCGGGGGGGGCGTCGGCGTCGTCATTGCAACAGTTTCCTCTCCCTCGTCCTTAGGTCCGTCTTCTGAGATTAGCCTGCGCGTACGATACGATACGTACCTACTTTTTTATCAATAGGGCGCGCAACCAAAAACATCATGACACAGGTTTCTACCATAGCCCGTTACCCCCACAATGTCGCACCCATCTAAAAGCAGCGGTTACTTTATCAACAACAGCAATGGCGAACACTCTTCGTCCGCGGGCTTATGGAAGCCACACACAGCCTCGATTGACTTTTGCGAGAGCAACTATCTATTGTCTGATCTCGTCGTCGAACCGCACAACGTCTGGTCGTCCTTATTCGCGTTCACTCTATTGGGAGCTGTTGGCATCATTTACGGCAACCCCACGCGTGAATGGCGGACATTCCTAGTTTATGTCATCCTCCTGATCATTGGACTGGGATCGGCGTGCCTACACGCAACACTGCACTGGTGCTTCCAATCGTTCGATGAGCTCCCGATGTTATATTTGGTCATTTGCAGTTTGTACTCCGTGCTGGAGGTGGACTCTCCCAAGGGCGAACGAATATACCCGCACCTCCCGGCCTACTTGATCCTACTGAGTTGCGCAAGCACTGCAATTTACTATGCGTTTCAGCAGATGTATGCGGTTTTCCTTGTAACCTTCTTCTCTATGACGGTCATTATATTTGGTCTACACATTCAGATTGCCCGAAGACTATACCACGAGGTTAGAGGTAAAAAACAGGAACAGGTCGACAGGTCTAAAAACAGGACGAAGGAAATAGCCCTTCGATTTTACGCATTGCATCACATTGTGTACACTTTGATTGCATCTCCAATATGGGCTATAGATCAATTTCACTGCGGATATCTACTGCCCATTTACAACAACCTACCATTTCCCTTGACGGGGATGACGCTGCATGTTGCCTGGCATATTTGTGCCGGATTTGGATGTCACTTTTTCATACAGTTCTTGAGTGCCTGTCGGGCGGATACGCTTGGGATGGTTTGCGATACTAGGCGCGTGTTTGGCGTTCTTCCGGTTGTGATTATTAACACACCAAATAATAAAATAGGTGCGAATAGGAAAAAAGCCTGATGGGATGTTGCGTCCTGCTTTGATGAACAACGAAACTCATGCCGAGCTGTCATGTCGGTGCGATACAGCGATGACAATTCATCTTAGGAGGGGCTTGACCCAAACGAATGACGTGCCGTAGCATAGAGCGAAAAAGAAAGCCAACAGTTGCTCCATCTGGCATGTGTACATATTCTACACACAAATATCAGGTTCTCCTTTCACCAGCTTATGCTAGTTTCCACTATGAATTCCATGCATGGAGTGGGAAGTCACGATGCGCTTGACTAGACAGGGTAAAAGTAAACAAGAGAAAGATCACGCAAGTAAAGGGTGGAGAAACGAGAATGCAAGGCATACAGTGTGGCAAAGAGGCATCACTTTACAAATCTCGAGAGAAAATTAGAGTTTGTTGTTTACACATTTTTTTACACATTTCGTACCTTCCACCCTTCCACACTACTCCATTTCGCCGCGACAACAGAGGATCGAACTGTCGCTGGAAACACAACCCCCCGCCCCTCCATGTCATAGACTTCCAAGTCCCACGCTCACGTCATCCTCCCACGCGCGTCTTTCAATCACAGTCGAAATGCTTGCACTAAATTCCAACTAACAACCAGCGATCATCCCCCCCCCCCTTCTCTCGCCTCCCCCCCGAAAAATGAAGCTCAGTAATACCATCGTAACATTTCTCCCCAACCTCTCGAGCGGTTTCTATTTCATGCTCTCAGGCATACTCCATGACTCCGACTCCCGCGGCCTCGAGATTCGACTGGACCTTCAAAAACGTCTGTTTGACGAACTCGTTGTGGCGCAATATCAACGGCAGTCGCGGGTGCTCCTCCACGCTGCGGCCGTAGCTCTTCCTCTCCAGCGTGTCGAGCGCCTCCAGGAACGTGTCGACGTGCTTCTTGATCGCGCTCAGCGTCTCGTAGCGGAACTGCTCGTGTATACCCGCCTTCGTGGCCTCGTCGCCGCCGACGTGCGCCTCGTAGAAGGCCTGCTTGTACCCGTCCGTTTCCGGGCTGCTCTTCAGGTTGGCGAGGACCTTGGCGTACAGCACCACGTCGAGCACCTCCTGGCTGATGTCCCCCGTGTCGTGGTAGAAGAGCATCCTCGAGAAGTCCATTCCCATGGCGATGTTCTCGGGCGTCTTGGGTATGTCCATGATCTTGCAGAACGTCGCAGGACTGGTCTCGTCGAGGAAGCCGTATCGAGCGAAGAGAAAGGACGGATTCGTGGGACAGCCGTAGCTTATCCTGAGGGGTGTATTCGCGGCCACGTCTGCGGTTGTGTATACCATCGCGTTCCCCCCCGGCGCGTCGAAGTAGACCTCCACCTCCGTCTGGGTGCCGTGGTTGAACATGTCCGCCAGGGCTGCGTGCGGCGGGCGGGAAGAGAATATGGACGGTCAGCGAGCGAGTATCCAATCATCGAATCATCGAATCATCATTTTCGACTCACGCGTGAGGGTGACGTCCGTCCCCTGTCCGTCCTTGTCGGCGTACGCCCGCGTGTACACCGCGTTGAACGCCCAGCTCAGGACGGCCTCGTCGCCCTTGACGTAATCGGAGAGGAAGTCGACCTTCCCCAGCACCTGCCTGAAGTTGTCGAACTTCACCCTCTCGAGGCGGCTTAGGGAGAATACCAGCGGCGGGAGGCACTCGAGGCAGAAGTCGGTCATGCTGACGGCGTTGAAGTACAGGCGGGGGAGGGAGTCGAGCCACGGCAGGTACGGCGAATTTTCCCCCGCGTCGTACTCCGCGAGGAGCTTGAGGAAGAGGTGGAAGTCCGCGATGGAATTCTGACCCCCGATCCTCGTCAGCTGGTCGACCGCCGCCGCCAGCCCCCCGCTCGACATGGCCCCGAGCTCCGACGCCACGGCCGTGCTCGACAGGCACATCTGGGACGGCACGTACATGATCGTCGTCCCCGCGGGTATGTCCGACGTCGTCACGTACTGGTAGTCGAGCCCGTCCTCGGAGTACAGCTGCAGCCCGTCTATCATCTGGACGCCGTTGGACGTGGCCCACGACTCGAGGGGGGAAACGTTTCGGGGGGAGAATTCCGAGACGTCGACGGCGGGACGTCCGGCGCGGAGGGAGGTGGAGGACGACGACGCGGCGGCGGAGGCGGAGGTTGAAGTTGACGATGTCCGAGGAGGGGGAGGGGGAGGGAGAGGGACGAAGGCGCCCGCGGACGATGCGGACAGCAGCAGGCGAATGACGGATGGTCGCATGGTGATGATGCTGTGTGGTGAATGTTGAGTGATAGCAGTTGTTGTTGTCAGATGGAGGGAGAGAGGAAGAGAGGAAGAAGTTAGAGATAATAATATGATGTGATGGATGATGGGGAATTTTTGTGTTGTCGTTGTTGAGGGGCTCGGAAGAACGTCAGTGCAACTCCAAATGGAAGTGGGAGAGGATGACGTCAGACTCACCGAGATTTTACCAGGAACCCCAGGTGATCTAGTATTAGGATAGGTATCTAGTAGAGTGGCCTCAAAAAATCACCCGTTCTCTCTCTCAGTGCGCGCGTTAGAGGTCGGCCATGGCTCCTCGACAAAACAAATGACGAATCAACCATAGCATCGCCCTATTTATCATCAGAGGAGAATGCCACGGAGGGGGATCCCAGTGTTTGATCATCTTAGGAATTTTTTAAAAAGTCGGCATGACACGGCGTCACGTCGACAGAACTCGGAAGGTCGTAGGACCAGGCTGGGATCCACGCGATGGACGAGGAGGCACCGGCGGACGCGATTGAAACGGGACGCGACGAAGAACATCGACTTCGCCGCTCGGCCCGCAGATTTCGCATACATCGGCCCTCCTCTCTTTCCTTCCGCTGCGCTCGCTGGCTAGCTGGCGTTTGCCGCCGGTCTGTCGTGCTTGTGGCGAGGTGCGAATCGCCCGCGACGACCGCTGGCGGGGCGAGGGTACATCGAGCGCCGGCGGCGGCCGAGGACTGCCGCGGGGATCGTGGCGATCGATCTCGCAGTTCGCGAGTGCGCACCGCGTCGACGGCATGCTGTGCACGTGCGGTCTGCGCGCGGCTTCGGGGGCGACGCGATGGTCCGACGCATGCGCACGACGATGCCATGCACCGGCCGGGGGTGGAGGCGGGATTTCTGCCCAGCCGACGAGTCATCGGCTCCGCTTCGCTCGTGCGACGACGGGCGCCGAGCATTTCTTGGGGAGTGGCTTCAGACGGCGCGCCTTGTTGCGCGTGGGGCTCTCCGCGCGGATCGATAGGCGGCGGCGTTGGGCGGTTCTCGCATTCATCGCGCGTGTCCGATGGGCATTCTGCCACGCATCGGTAGGCCAAAATCAGCATTCCGACGGAGGTTACCTCTTGCCGACACGGACGGCAGGTGCCGTCCTCTCAACCGGGCAGGCGAGATCAAGCAGATCCGCATAGCCACCTGCCCGTGAGCAGAGCTGTGCGCTGGTTACTCATGAGGGTGACCGACCTGTACTACTTCGGCATCAATACATACTTCGCAGACGAGTGCCCGATCCCATCTTTAATGAGCATCATCGACCCAGCTCAACGGCGTGTTAAAGTGTCGAGCGTCGCGCTCGGTGACGAGCACGGGCTGCTCGTGGACGTCGCTGGCCGTGTCTTCTCCTTTGGCAACGGCACTTACGGCCAGCACGGCCTCGGGCACGAGCGCGCGGTGGGCCACGCCACCCTGCTCGACTCGCTCGCAGAGAAAGGAGGGCGTGGTTGTAGTTTCCGTCGCTGCCGGCATGAACCACTCTCTTTGTCCGAGCTCGGCTGGCGAGGTGTGTAGGCCTTCGGAGACAATGAGCGGGGACAGCTTGGCTGTATTGATGCTCTTCGTCATCTGGAGCCAAACCACATCTTGATCCCATCTGCCGACACGGTCGAGCCTACGGTCGTGCTGTCAGGCATCCACTCGGTGAGCGCTGGATTCGACCTGAGCGCCTTCGTGACCATGGACGGCGCCGTGTTTACTTGTGGGCAGGTGAATGAGGGCGGCTTGGGGTACGCATCCGAGTTCAATTATCCACAGCAGGTCTGCGAGTTGGCGCCTCATCATGTGACATGCGTCTCCGTCGGCGGCGGTCACATGGTCGCACTCACAGCAGACGGGCTGGTCTTTTCATGGGGCAATAACGACCATGGCCAGTGCGGTCGTGATCAATCAGAAAATGATCTGCGGCAGTCCGGAGAGAGTCATGGGTATCACCATGACGGAAGTCCGTGTGGATTCTCCGTGTACGACGTCGCCCAGGCGGCCTTGCCTGCACTGGCGCGCTTTGCGAGCGCCGGCGACACCGCCACCTTCGTTATCCTGGGCGAGCCGCTGCGGGTTTCGTAAGAGAGAGATGACAACAGGAATCGCCAGACAGTTCGCTCATTGCTACATGTCCCCATCCTTTCCGGAAAAGACGTATGTTTCGATCCATCTATTGTTGTTCAGACTACGTTTAATCTAAATGGTTGTATGGTATCATAAGTAATATTCTAAAGCAAATTTTTATCACCCAAACCTCTTCTTTAAATTATATCGTTCCCTTCTTTTACAAAGAACATCGTACACTTCCGCCTCCCCCCCAAAGCAATCGTCTCCGTACTCATTCGAGAGTCGCCCGACCTCCCTTCCCTTCCCTTCCTCACTCCTCCTCCTCCTCTTTCTCCTCCTGCCGTTTCCATCAGCTTAGTTATAGTGTTGATTACTTCTCCTCGGTATTATATCTACACCTATCCATGGATCTGGCCGATTTTGAATGAACTAGAAGAAGAAGACGACAGGAAGAATTTTCAGCCCCTGGCAGTCGTTACGTTGAAGACCATGAGATATGGATCTTTCTCCCAGAAGTGTACTTATTACATGGACGACTGGATAATAATGTCGTCCACGGAAAGACCCATCCAGACTGAAATCGCTGCATCTGCATACGCTGCAATTGAGCCGTTTCATACCAGTTATCGGACGAAATGGATTTGATATTATTTGATGGGCTAGACACATCAACCAAGAACCAACGGATGAATGGAGCAAGGAGGNGAAATGGATTTGATATTATTTGATGGGCTAGACACATCAACCAAGAACCAACGGATGAATGGAGCAAGGAGGCACTCAAATGGGAGGCATTGAATAGAAAACAGTGCAACCTTGCGTATCCACGACGAAAGAATATTCGGCGAGATAGATATGTATGGCCTGCTTGGGGCGCTCGGCATTTAGCTGCGCTCCTCGCCTCCTCGCCTCGAGAGGGATATCAGTAGCTGTGCAACCAGTCTTGCGCAAGCTGAAGTGCCTTCTTGCTTGTCCTATCCTTAATATGCACACGTCGCTGGAATATTTCGAATCCAGCAATTTCGCACGCGAGGTCTCTCGCTGCTCTCCTTTCGTCGGGAGTGGGACCATGGAGCTCGAATGAAACAGCCGCTCGTAGGACCGATAGCATGAACTCTTGATTCTCTTCGATTTCTTCCACGCTCAATGATTCGTGGTGAAGTCCCCTCTCTTTCGACTTGGATATTATCCCTTCGTACAACGACATGATTTTCCTATTCAGAGCATTCCGCACGGCATGGTCGCTGGTACCCCCGAGCTCGCTCACGTAAACGCTCATTAGCAATTCGACGTCCGATGCCCGCGGCGTGAACGGAGCGACGTCCTTGTTGGCGTACGTCACGGCCGCATCCCAAATGGAATCGGCGACGTCCGACCTCCTCGCCTTCCTCGCCGCCTTGAGCGTCCCCCTCCAGGTATTCGGGGTCGGTTCGATCCCATCGGCCTTCATCCGTCGGAGCACGTCGTGGGCTTTTTCGATGTCGCCGCTGAGGGCGCACGCGCGAAGGAGGGCGTTGTAACAGGCCAGGTCGGGAGTCGCGCCGGCATTTCTCATCATCTGGAATACGAGGAACACCTTCATGAGCATGGACGAGTCGTTGCCGTCCTGGATTAGGGTTAGGGAACGCATCAATTCGGCATAGAGCACGATCGCCTCCGGCGTCGCGCCGTTGGACTCCAACGAGGGAGTACTCCTGTCGGTATCGTGGAATTTGTCGATAATATTCAACTGCAGGCCGTCCTTGCGTATGACGCTCTTGTCGGCCAACGTCAATGCGACGCCCATCAGGCTCGTGTACATGACCTCGCCCGGGACAAGGGATTCGCCTTTCATGTACTGAAGCACCTCGAGCGTTTCCGCTATCCGGGACGCCCTCAGGAGACAATCGACGAGACAGCCGCACGTGACCGAATTCGGCCTCACGCCGTCGTACTTCTGCATCGTTCGGAAAAGTCGCATCGCCGTGTGTATCCGCCCGGACTTCCCGCAAGCGTTTATGGCGGCCGTCCACGCTCCCACCTCGTTGAACAACGCCTGTCGGCGATACTCGGACTCCCCCTCGCCCGCCCCCATCGATTTCTGCTTCAGCATCATCCGGAGCCCGGCCAGCGCGAGGTCGGTCCGACCGCACCTCCCGCACGCGTCTATCAGGGCGCAGTACGTCATGCCGTTGGGCTCGATCCCGTCGCCGATCATTCGATGGAGGAGCTCGAACGCCTGGTCGGGATCGTTCTCGCCGCCGCTGCGCACGTCCCTCAACGCGCGGGAGGGGGCCGCGGGCGTCCCAACCGTCGTGGCCGTCGTCGTCGTCGTCGTCGTCATCGTCCTGCCCCCCGTGGACTTGCGCGCCACGGTGGATATGAGTATGGTGTAGGTGCGAGCGTCCGGCAGGAGGGACTCGTCCCCCGACGCCCCGGCGTGCGCGATCATTCGGTCGGGAACCTCCAGCGCCGCGCCCAGCTCCCCCGCCACCTTGCAGGCGTCCGCGAGCGTGTTGTAGGTCACCACGGTCGGTTCGGTGGGGGGTATGCCGTCGTGGCGTCGATGAGAATCGTCGTCGTAGTCTTCTTCGCCGACCATGGCACGCAGGACGGACCTCGCCGACTCGTGATCGCCGAGTTTGGCGTACGCGTTCATGAGCGTGTTGCAGAATATCACGTCCGGGATAACGACGTCGGCGGCATCATCTCTGCCGTTTTCTCCCCCCTCCTCCTCCTCCCCCCCCCCCCCCCCCCCGTAGACACGTGTGTAGAAGTTCCTCTGGTTCTGCATGATATTCCACAATCGCAGCGCCACCCTCGGCTTACCGAGGCTTACCGCTCTCGACATGAGGGCGGAGTACGTGACGAGGGTCGGCTTGGGAGGCTCGGGAACGAGATCCACGCGAATGCCGACGACGACGACGACGTCGTCGCCGCCGTCCCCGTCGTCGACGGACGACGAACGATCATCGACGGGGAGGGAGGAGGGCGCGACGGCAGCGGCGCCCGTCCGCGACGACGACGACGACGACGACGACGACGACGAAGCGTCGCGCCCGAAAAGCGACGCCGACTTCCTCATCTGCGCGAACAGGCGGAGCGCCCGTCGGAACTCTCCCGCGTCGCCGAACGTCGCGAGCGCTGCTCGACACCGCGGAGGGAGAGGTGTGTGTGTGTGTGTGTGTGTGTGTTTGTGTGGGGGGGGGGTGGTGGTGGTGGAACGAGGACATCGTAAGAACGAACGAACGAACGAACGAACGGACGAACGAATGAGGGGATAAAAAACAAACAAGCAAAACAAGCGCCGGGAGCGAGTTCACTCGCCCGAGTTGCACTGCCGGACCGACGGGAATAACCTCGCGCGGCGAGGAGGATGAGAAGAGGAAGAAGAGGAAGAAGTGGAAGAAGAGGAAGAAGAATACGACGGGTCGTCGGAGGCGGCATCGACGACGACGACGACGTCGGCGATGGCGTCGCGGAGCAGGCCCTCGACGACGACCGCCTCCTCCATCCTATGCCGCGCGGCGGCGTCCGCGTCGTGATCGCCGCCGCCGCCGCCGCCGCCGCCGCGATAGTGACGACGCGGCGGGGGGCGCTGCAGCCCCCGAGGACGATGACGATGAGGATGACCATGACAGCGACGATGATGACGACGGGGGTCCATCGTCCCCCCTCCGGTCGACCTCGACGACGGCGCTCCGTTCGTCGTCGACAGCGCCGTCGTCGTCGTCGTCGTCGTCAGAAGAGGAGACCACGGCGAGATCAGGAGGAGGAGGGGCACAGAGAGCAGCGCGGGCCGCCGCATGGCCCTCGCCGACGACTTGCGGTGGCGTGGATGGGGCGGGGGATCGGAGTCTGATCTTATCTGGCCTTGCGATGGTAAAGTATGGTATGTAGTGTTGTTGTTGTTGTCCTCCCGGCGAGGCATGGGGCGACAGACAGACGGATATTTTTGAATCTCGGGTTTGTTGAGAGCAGAGTGAATCATAAAAATGATGTTCCGTGTCGGATGTCGACTGCGTGCAATGCCGAACAAAGCGTCGCGTTGACCGCGGGCCTATTACCCGACGAAGATCGGTCGGAGTCGCAACTGCCGGCGGGCGGCGGGTTCTTCCGAGAACGGTCAACTTTCGCGGTGGAGGAAGACGACGAGGGGACGACGGAGCCGCGACCGTCGTCGTCGTCGTCGGATCATCGCGACCTGCCGGCGTCGTCGTTGTTTCGACGATTCCGTAGGTTCGAGGATTCCAAGCGTCTCGCGTTCCTATCTCATCTTTGTTTCGTGTCGGGCTCGCTTTCCTACTTGAAATTGGCGTTCGATAATTACGCCTGGCTACGACTCGCGCGCGATTGGTACGGCGTGCCGAACGACGTCCTCGACGAGGACGACGACGCGGCTTGGCGAAGGTGGGAAGATCCCGACGGAGGTGACATATTTGGCTCCTCCGCCCGCGACAAGGCGCGATCGGGATATGATGCTCGGTACGAACTTTTCAATCTCCTCGGCGCGTCGCTATTCGTCGTTGTCGGCATACTCGACTGGATGCGATACCTCGACACGCTGAACGTGTTCATGATATTCGCGGGGATGTCGGGCGTCGCGAGCGGATTGAGCGGCACCTCTCGCGCGGGGCGGATTTGGGGATGCATCAGCGATCATTTGTACTTGCTCGAGGCATATCCCATGTTAAGGAGGGACGATCATCCCTCCGACGACTGCGACGACGACGACGATAACGAGGGACATCATTTGTTCATTCGGGTGGGTAAGGCGTGTTTCTTGGGAGGCTGCCTTCTCAATGTAAGTTGTCCGCTTTTATATTTTGCTTTACATCGCAACCCCCCCCACCACCACCACCCTACAGTTTGAGGATGAGTATGGGGCTTATTAAACACTTTGTGGCATCAACGATGAACCGTTATGATTGCCAGGTTCTCGGATGTTACGTCGACCTTGCGGAATTCGAAGGCCTCTGGACTGTCTACTCTGACATGATTGCGTGCTTTCTTTGGTTGGAGTGTTCATTGGTCGATTTGGGCGCCGAGATATATTTTCTAGGGCGCCATCCCGTTCGGGGGGTAACTTGACTCGGACTGATGGCGACGTCGACATCGAGGCTTTCTCAACATAATTTCTTGGGGCGGGAGTGTTGCATCCTGTGAGTGACGCGTTCGCGATCCCATCGAGCCGTGGCGGAGGCGGAGGCGGAGACGGAAATGCGAGGAAGACAGAGGCCAATTGCGGGTCGATCATTGTCTTGAGGATGCGAAGTCGATAATGATGGGGCATAGTACCCAGCCATACCCACGCTAGATGGTTGACATGAGCTGGGAAATCACAATTTTCTGTTGCACACGAGAGAGAGTTAAATCGAGAGTAAATATATCAAGGTCGGACAAATCTTGGGGAACTCTATTATTTTATAATTCGTTATTAAAATAAGTAAATTTCATCCCAAGCTTTTATCAAGTCCAGGAGGTGTCGAAAGTCCTTACCAAAGTATCCGGTTGCGGTGTCGACCGTTCAGGTACTTAAAGCTCCTCCAACTTGAAATTGCCCGCGTATTCCGCTTCCTCAAGCACAGCGCGCGCTACTGACCTCTTTGTTTGCGTTGCGTGGGAGGTCGTATGCGACGAATCTGTTCCTCACCGCGGCCGTGGATGATCTTGAGCAGCCGCCACCACTTCCATCTACGGCGCGGGGTGGGGGGAGAAGCCGATGCACCCGCGTACCCGTCCCTGCCCGACACGCCGTAAACAACGCCCCCTGTCCACGAGGACGTCCATGCCCCCAATGGCAAAGCAGTCGCATGTGTCCTGGGGCGGGGCTTGCCTCCTCCTCCCACCCCTCGACGTCCCAGCCAGCAGCGGCAGCTCCGAAAACATCAGCGTCCCGTCCCCCGTAACAAACGCTCCCAATCACCGCCACGGAGTTTGCAAACGAGGGAACACCACCGAGGGCGTGGAGCCCGGCGAACGCGATGTCACGTTGCCCCCCGCAGATGCAGAATGCGTCGAGCGCGACCACTGGCCCGCGCTGCCATCGCTGCCGTCGTCGTCGTCGTCGTCGTCGTCACAAGCCGCCGCCGCAGTCGTCGTCCCCCGGCCGCATCCCCCGCCTCCGCCGACGCCGATGATGGTCGCGGTGCGGCCTCATCAACGACGGCGCGCGACCCATCCCCCCCCCCCCACCGTTTCATCTCTCGTCGTCGGGGCTCGCCGCCTTTGTCATTTTCCCGTGCGGATCTATTAATTTTCGCCCACCCCGCGATCAGCTTTGTGTGGCGGTGGTGGCGCTGTGGCGACAAATCCACGCCACCACAGCGAAGCACAACATCACAAAACAAGCACGCAGCGCGAGCAATAGCACGCGAGGCTGGGCGCACAACACAACAAACGGTCAGCCCCTCGCTTCCCATTTTATTATTCTTTGACGCTGGGGCGATAAGGCCGCCTTCCATCGCCCTCGCCATTCCACTCCGCCGACAAGAGCAACAAGATATTTAAGTATATTCTTTAATCATTGCGAGGAGCACGTTTCACCCACTGCTTGTTCACATCCGACGAACATGAATGCCGCCGGGAGCGAACGCAATGACTTCTCTTACGACGGGCAGGGGTCAATTCCGAAGGACGTAACTCGTGTATTAGTCCATCCATCTGTCAAGGTGATTCCTAAGAGGGCATTCCATAATTGCGTGCGTTTGACAAATGTGGAGCTTCCCGAGGGGCTCGAGGAGATTGGGGAGGAGGCATTTATCAGATGCAGATCACTGCATGACATTGTGATCCCCCCATTTGTCAAGAAGATTCATGCGAGGGCATTCAGTTGTTGCAGGGCGTTGACGAGCGTGGAGCTTCCCGTGGGGCTCGAGGAGATTGGGGAGGGGGCATTTGGTATTTGCACATCACTGCATGCCATCGTGATCCCCCCATTTATCAAGGTGATTCCTGCGTGGGCATTCTCTCGGTGCTGGGCGTTGGCAAGTGTGGAGCTTCCTGAGGGGCTCGAGGAGATTGGGGAGGATGCATATACCAATTGCACGTCACTGCGTGCCATCATCATCCCCCCATTAGTCAAGGTGATTGGCAAGTTGGCATTCTATTGTTGCTGGGAGTTGACCAGTGTGGAGCTTCCCGAGGGGCTTGAGGAGATTGGGGAGGAGGCATTTTCCGAATGCAGATCACTGCATGCCATTGTGATCCCCCCATCTGTCAAGAAGATTCCTGGGAGGGCATTCTTTTGTTGCTTTCAGTTGACGAATGTGGAGCTTCCCGAGGGGCTTGAGGAGATTAGGAAGGGGGCATTTAATGAATGCATGTCACTGCATGCCATTGTCGTCCCCCGGTCTGTCAAAGTGATTGATGAGGGGGCATTCTGTTGGTGCTCACAGTTGACGAGTGTGGAGTTTTGTGAGGAAATCGAAGAGTTTGTTTCTGGAGAGTCAATGCGGGATTGGTGGAATCACGGGGTTCACGAAAAGTCTCTGAGTACGTATTGCTTTTTTGCCCGATGCAATATTCCAGAGCGCGTTGGTCTTGTTCAAGCAAGGAAATGGCAGGTCAATATCAATGAAATGCTTAGTAGCATTCCTTTCATCCCCCCCGAGGATTTGAGTGCCTATTTCGATTCTATCGATTCTAAGCTCTCTGTCTATGAAAATTTGCAGGATGCTCCCTTGTTGTTGGAGCTTGTCATCCACCGGAACAATGCCAATCTCAATACCAATACCAACATTGATGACATTCTCAATACGGACATCGTTCCACGTGTTCTGTCCTATCTGACTGATGGATAGGTTTTCCATTGATAAATATCGAACAAATGAGGCAGCACAACAAGGGGGAGCAAGTCCCAACAACCAAGGAACACATCAAACTCCAGGGATGACATTGGCCTCGATTGGAACTCTGGGCGGGGCACGGAGCTTTTCAGAAGCTTGTCGCTTACAAGAATAAGAGTGGGCATTGTAATCCAGGATCCGGAAGCCGAGCGGGCACTGGAATGGATCGATTGCATCGTCAATGATTCCCCGGTATTACATAATCAAGTCAAGTCCAGGCAGCAAAATAGGCCACCGAGGACCGGTTGACAATGTTGCCAATCAGATGAGAAGGCCACAAGTTTTAAGCGAACAAATCAAGAGGCCGCTTCCGGAGGGGCGGTCCATTCAAACTCACAACATTATTTAACTTGTTGTGGTTACAATATTTACCATGCATGAAGACGTATCATCTTAAAAGGGATGCCTAATACTGCATTTAATCACTTCCACGCTGACTATTCCCTGTAGATGTTCCCAGGTATCTTGAACAGCTGCCAAGAAAACCACACACTATGAGCCCGGCTTCCTTAACTTACTTGCTATAGTCCATTACCCTGCGTATCGCATCCAAGTTTTTCTTCTCGTCCGGCAGGTAAAACTGCTCGAACACCAACCCGAAGGGTGTGTCGTAGCCGCAAACTCGCTGGATGGGCGCCTCCAGATGGAAGAAGCATTCCTGCTGAAGGGTCGCCACCACCTCGGCACCGAAGCCGCAAGTGAGGGGGGCCTCGTGGCTCACGATCAACTTACCAGTCTTCCTCACGCTCGAGACGACGCACTCAGAATCCCAGGGGAGTATGGTGCGCAGGTCGATGAGCTCGCAGGAAACGCCCTCCCTCGCCGCGAGGTCGCACGTCGCCTGGAGGGTGCGAAGCTGCGCGCCCCAGCCCACGATCGTGACGTCGCTCCCCGTGCGGACGATTTCTGCCTTGCCCAACGGTATTTCGTAGTCGGCGTCGGGGACCTCCTCCACCGCTGATCGATAGAGTATCTGTTACGTTGCGGGAATGGTCGCGAAGAGAGGGCAGCAGGCATTGCGTTGATGTAAAGGGAGAGCAGAAAGGCGGTTGAAGCGAGAAAAACATCAGAGAGAGAGAGAGAGGAATGGCGAAGACGAGGTATGGTGCTAACCTTTGGCTCCAAAAACACCACGGGATCCTTGCTTCGGATGGAGCTGAGCAACAATCCCTTGGCGCAACGAGGTCCACGGGGCATCACGACAACGATGCCCGGCGTGTGAGCGAGGTAGGCCTCGGGGCTTTGGCTGTGGTAGAGCGCGCCGTGTCCCACCTGCGGACGAAGAATGATGGCGACGGGGCGACGTTAATGCGTTGTCGGATTTTGTGGCGTCGATTCAAAGGACGGGGTATGGTACATCGAGTCGCATGAATGGATGTGATGGAGTTCAGCACACTACAGGGGAAACGCGTAATACGAAAGAAAAAATGGATCGAAATGCTCACCGCGCCGCACGGGGTACGTAGCGTGACCCCTCCGCAGTTCCATTGATTGCCACTCCGAAACCTTGACGAAGAGGTGGCAGAGAGAGCGGAGAGAGCAGAGAGAGAGAGAGAGGGGGAGAGAGAGAATGGAAGGCAATGTGTCGACGGATGTCGTTTTTGGTTAGTCAAGGAAAGTGGCAAGTAGAAAAAAGACGGGCCCGCCAACGAATCGATCCCATCTTCTCCACTCGCGCGAAAACGCACCTAAACTTGGCCATCTCGTTGACGATCTGATCGAACGCCGGGAAGATGTAATCCGCGAATTGTATCTCGGCGATGGCGGTGCCCCCCGCGGAGGCGTAGCCTACCGCCATGCCCTTTTCATCGAATGAAGAAAAAAATAAAGGGAAAACGAACGGGAAGGGGTGGGATGAGGTGGGATGGGATGACGATCGGACGAAGAGCGCGAGGAGGAGAATATTATTGGGGCGAACAGAGCAGAAGAGCGTTCGTTCGTTCGTTCGTTCGCCCCGCGCGACGAAGGCGAAATGCGACACCCCCCCGCCGCCCCCCATATGTCGCCGCGTGACCCACGGGATCCAAAGAGCGACGGCGACCGATTTCCGACAATTCCATTCATGGACGGCGGGGGGGGGGGGAAGTAAAGGAAAGGAAAAGAATCAATATCGCATCATCGTCGAAAACTCACCGCGATGCCGTTCTCGCTAAGCGGGGTGTTGAACACCCTGTCCCTCCCGAACTCCTCCAGCAGGTCCTGGGAGCATCGGAACACGCCGCCGAAGCCCACGTCCTCCCCGAAAACTATCGCGCTCGGGTCCGTTCGCATCGCGGTCCTCATCGCCGAGTTGATGGCCGTGAAGAGGTTCAGCCGCGACGTCGGCCCGAGCGTGTCGTAGTCCGGCTCGTCGGCGATCGGGGGGCGGCGATCGCGGTCGTGGTCGTGGTCGTAGTCGCAGTCGCGGGGCCGATCCCGCCGTTCTTCCAGCCGTCGCGGCTGCCACGCCGAACCCGACGACGCGGCGGCGGCGGAGGAGTGCGATCGGAGGACGAGGGGGAGGGGGAGTGGGAGGGGGACGGCGGGGAGATGCCGCCGCCGCTGCCGCCGCCCGAGGGCGTTCCTTCGAAGGAGGGCGGAGAGGGCGGATCGAGACGACGACGAAGACATCGCTGCCGACCTGAGTATCATCGTGGGAATAAATAAATGATCTAGGCTTGGGGAGTTAGTCGGACGGCCGGCACGCAGCCAACAAATGATATGAATGACGACAATTGACGCTCTCTCTGCATCGGAGGAGGCGGGGTTCTCAGGATCACACAAAAAAGAACAAAAAATTCTTTTAAAAATTCTAAAACTCGGGTGTCGTCGTGTGTCGTCGGGGAGCAAGTTCTACACTCGCGGAGACACACATCTGAACAGAACGAATACCGTTGCTTGCGCCATCTGCCCGCATCACACAGCTAGCTGTGGACAAGGATCCGTGTAGTAGTACCTACAATACCATATCGTATTGTGTATGTAAACTGAACTCACACAGCTTTTCTACTTCTACACATAGCGCGACAAAGACAGCTCAGCAAACACGCGCAACAACAAAAAAGGAGAATCGCGAATAGGTGTAATATAATATCGATAAGGAACAATCAACGATGGACGCAGTAATGGACTCTTTGAAAGCACAGCTCACTCAGCTGCGATCGAAGCTGGATGAAGTTCCCATCCTCCAAAAGTTGGAGGTGAGAGCAGCGGATGTCTACGATAGCGGCCCTCGTTCGGTGTAGAGTAGTTCTTTCGTCACTCGTCGCGCTCGTTGCAGTCGGGCCCTCTCCGCAGGATGGATGATGTGTCGTATCCTCGTCCTTGCCTCTTGCTTAAACTCCTAAACTTGCATTCGCACTTGCGTACCCTCCGACCCCCCCCCTCCCCTTCCTCCCACGTCGGTCGGACGAAAATATTTAATAAAACAACGAAAAGGACCAATGCAGCGTGCCGAAGGAGTACATTTCCATAGGCGGTGCGCTCGTCGTCGCGCTTGCGATAGTCTTCGGATTCAGCGCCGGCTCCATCTGCGGCGTCGTGGGCTTCCTCTACCCCGCCGCCCAGTCCCTGCGCGCCATCGAGCGCAAGTCCTCCGGCGGGGAGGTGACGCAGTGGCTGATATACTGGGTGGTCTACTCCTTCTTCTCGATCATCGAGGTGTTCGTCGACTTCCTCCTATACTGGATCCCCTTCTACTACGCGTTCAAGATGGCGTTCCTGCTGTGGGCGATGCTGCCGCAGACGAGGGGGGCGAAGTTCCTGTACGACAGCTTCCTTAAGGACTTCCTCAAGTCGAAGGAGTCGTTCATCGACGCGGCCCTGAAGGACGCCAAGGCGTCGGCGGGGAACGCGGCTTCCGAGGCGGCCGCGGCGGCGGAGAATGTGAAAAAGACAATCGAACAGAAGAAGGGCGAGTGAGATGATGATCCGGTCGGAATGGCGAAAATGGGCACGGATAAGGGATGACGGATGGGGAAATAAGTATGGATCCGGGGATATAGTATAGTGTGGTAGTTGGGGGGGGGGGATGCGCTTTGTTTAATGGGTAGGTGGACGTGGCATCGGACTGAGGCATTGGAGTTTCGACTTGGGTTGGTGAGATGGCAGCAGAGGAATTTAAGTAAGAACGAACGACCGGTGTCATAAACACCCCTTTTCTTTTGTTTATAAGTAGGAGTATATATTATTGTATTGGAGCCGAAAACAGGAATGTCAATTAAAGTAATACCCCTCATAAAATGTATATCCTATCTTGGTATTCTCCGTGCGAGTAAGGTTACAGTAGATCTCTAATTTCGTATGGTGGGAAGGAGAGTAATGTGCTAGTTTAATACTTGTATTTTGTTTGTTCGTAATGGCAGCGACATAAATATGGAGAGATAGTCTCTACACTCGTGAGCGTTAGAAGGCGCTCATCGAGACTTTGACTTGTTCTTCTAGCAATTCGTGACATGCATCGATTATTGCAGACGACCATCTGATGATGTGTCGAATGTTCTTCCGTGATGAAGTTTATGGTATGAAGCTCAAAGAGGCAACATTTCCGCCGGTGGCGACCGTGGTCGATATAGTTAGGGAAAATAGCTCGAGGGCGAGGCCTAGCTTCTACGGGGTTTAATGTGGGAATATGATAGGATTTACCTCATTTATTTTTGTTCCCGGGCAGGGATTAAATCTGGCAAAAAAGGTGCGGATGAGGACGACAGCAGCGTCAATGGAGACTGCAGCTGGCAACAGGTAAAGATTCAAATTTATAAATAGCATCTATAAATTATAGTTTCGTAGGTTCGAGGTACTGGAGTTAACAAGGAGGCTTCCGCAAACATGGAGTATTCACCCATTTCATTCTCACGCACACCTCCTGGCTCAGAATGTTACAGCATGTCAATCAAAATTACTTCGGCATCGGTAGCAACGGCCTCACTTGAATTTGTTGAGCAAGTGATACTACAGGATTGTTGGTCGCAATAGGGACTACCACCGTGAAACATTGTTGTTTCCACAAACTTAAGTTGCCGCAGCAGCGCCAATGCCTTGGTTTGTTTTGAAGTGCAGAGATAGAGATCGATTTTGGCCTGGAAATGTTATTTTTCATTGGAGGTATTATTCGTGCATAATGTAAGGAATAGGTAATCAACTGTATATCACGCGAGAACTAATGAACGAATACTACACGCACGACAACTCACCTTCAACCGCGGGAAGTAGTCTATCCGTGGTTTATCACTCCTTGCTCGTTTCGTTGCAGGTTGCATTGACTGATCCGGCACTGGCCGTCTTTTGCTTGAGTTTTCGGCGGCGGCGCCAAAATTAGGCGATGGGAGAGTATTATTACTCTGGCCCATCATAACGTCATGTAAACCTCTGTATGATGTTTTTCGCTGTAAGGCAGATTGTTTGACATGCGGCGATGGCGACGACGAAGAACTCCACATATTCGTCATAGCAGCAGCACCACCTACGGGGCTGAAACTAAGTCCTCCCGACTGCTGATACGGGCCAAGAATTCCATCATTGACGATGACTCTACCTTCGTCATCAGCATACGGCGGAGGGGGCGAATAAAAGTAACGATACAACTGCAGCAAATCAGCATGAACATAAGGCAACCGGTCCATTTCATTCAACGACCGGTAGTGCATGCGCAGCCATTCCAAATTTCGTCGCTTTGCCACGGGGTCCACGGGGGTTTCGGGACAGTCCTTCCCATTGGCCATGCACAGGCTTATGTCGGATATGTGGGTGGTACTAGCTTCCAACCGGACGCTATTGGATTTTTTGTAGTCACTCTCGTCCAACCCATCAAGGAGAGGCACTCTGATGGTTCCAGAAGGCGTCTTTTCCAGCATGACTGCATCCGACGACACCATCGGTGATGAGTCAGATATTGCTCGTTGAGACTCCTCTGTGAGTAATAATGCTCCGCCAGCGTCTCCAAGCGCCTGAAAGGCACTCTTTGCTGCTGTGACAACCGTGGCGGGGTCTGACGGACCCAGTTTCGGTTCTGCTGCACTTTCTGCTAGATTTTCGGAGGTTGCACTGGAAGAAGATGCTCTTGAGGCATTTGACATGGATTGTGTGCTATCCTGCGACGGCGCTAAAGCTGCTACTGCTCTTTCCTTTTCGTGTCGGTGGCGATCCCACATAACTCTTATGAACTTCAAAACCTGCTCATTAGACCACGTTTCCATTGCTCCAGGAAGCCCCAGTGTTACCGAGATAGCTGGTGATGAGGGGGGGAATACGCAAGATGAGTATTCGAAAAACAGAATCATCAACGCCAATATCCCCAAAAGGTCACACAAATAAGCACGTACCACCCAGGGGGAATCCGGACATGACCCGCAGCGCTAAATTACTATTTGACACAATCCCCGCGGCAATATGACGTTGCGCGGCGTAACTCAACGAACAGTGATCGACGTACAGCTTCAGAATCGTCTTATTATACGCCAACGCGTACGAAACCGCCTTGGACGCATTCGTATCCAATACGTTCCCCGACAGCGTCAACGTCAACAGCGTGCGATTTTCGGCCAAACTCTTCATCAACGCCTTGATCCCTACTATCGTCAATCGATTGAATCCCATATCTAGTACCTCCAAATCAACAGACGTCATGACAACGGCCGCAAGCTGTGCCCCCCTATCTCTAATCTGATTATTATCCAACTTGATCTCGCGTAGCGTCGTCGATCCCCATATTGCATTCATCAGAGTCTCAACGCCCAAACACGTGAGCCTGTTGAACGACAACCGCAATATTTCTAGTGGGAGTGCCCGATTTCGAGACAGAGACTGGGAGAAGAGAGATAAATCCTTGTCGTTCAATCCGTTGTCCGACAGACAGATGACGCGCAGGGTGAGATTCGTCAGGAGCATGTTGGATACCGAGAGACACCCCACAGATTCCATGTGCGTGCCCCCCAGATATAATTCTTCCATGCATTGATAGCCTTGCAAGCGTGCTAAATCATCCGGTGGCGATTCGATATTCGCCATGCCGATTTCTTCGTCATCGTTGATTCCCAGTGATTCCAAATCAACGTCCTCATCCACATCCGCAGAGTTTACAGTCGACCTTTCGACATCGCCCATGTCATTGCCCGTCAACCCCTTATTCCTTCCATTCTTCACCTTCCGTCTCCTGATACTACTTATATCCTCCTTATTTTCGTCCCTTGCTTCCTCCTCCTCGTCGTGATGCGCGGCCGACTGCTGTCGCTGCGCCATTCTATTCTCCCTGTCCTGATGCGCCATCTGCATCGTGACGTCGAATTCCGCCATCGACCTCATCAGTCCCCTGACCCCGCTCGGCCCCACCCTATTGGCGGTCAGGTGCAACGACGTCAGGCCGCATCCTCGTCCGAGGACCTCCGACAGCGACAGCGCGCCCCGTTCGCCCACGGCGTTGCCGCTGAGGTACAGCGTGGACAGGGTGGGATTGCCCGACACCGCCAGCCGCGCCAGGGACGTGCATCCATCGTCGCAGATGTTGTTGAATCCAAGATCGAGGACCTTGAGGGAGGGATGGTGCCGGTTGCGTCGCCCTCGCCTTCGTTGTCGATCGCGACGACCTACCCCACCGCACTGGGAAGACGTGGGCGATACGCCGTCGCCGGCTATCTTCCCCTCGACGATCATCATCGACGACGACGGTCCGTCATCGTCGCGATCGGCGTCGCCGCCGTAGTCGTCGTCGTCGTGTACGCCGCCGCCGTGGTGAATGGCCGAGGCGATCATATCCGCGCCCGAACTGCCCAAATTATTGTACCCGAGCTTCAAAACGCTCAATTGGGGATTGGACAATATGGCCGAATGTATCAATTGCGCGTCGGCGCAATTCAGGTTTCGTTGGGAGAAATTGATCTGTGGGGGCGGCGCGCATCGTTGTTTTTGAGTTCGTTCGTGAGCGGGGTGGGGGGGGGGGGGAATGGGAACGAAAATTGGGTGGGTGGGTGGGTGGGGAGAGAAATCGACATCGACTCCTCACTCAGATCGAAAAAACCAGGCTACTCACCATGATGAGCGATCCCCTCCCCAGGATGGACGACAGCGACGAAAAGAGAGAGGGGCGGCTTCGCTGATAATATTGCTGCTGCGGTATGCCCGTCGTCGTCATCGCCGAGGATGACGCTCGCCCGTCGTTGCCACTGCCATCATCGCCCCCCCCTCCCCCCGATGATGACGGATGTTGCGACGCAGTCTTCGGACGTCGTTGTTCTTCCTGCTGCATCTCCTGTCTTTCGTGCGCCGCGGTCGCCTCCATCGATGACGAGGGGGGGAGGGGAGGAGGACGATGGGATTGATCGGCATGGGCGGAGGAGGGGGAGGGGTCGGCGGGATGGTCGATGTCGATGCCAACGCTTATCCCATGATGATCGTTGAAGGAGTCGGACTCGTCGGATGGATCGTTGCGATCGTCCGTCGTCGAGGGCGTGCGTCTGGCCCCTCCACCCTCCTGGGCGGAGTTTTCTCCTCCCGATTGATGGGACGTAGACGACGACGCAGCAGTCGTCGTCGTCGTCGTCCTCGTCGTCGTGGGCGACGGCGGCCACTGCTGCCGCCGCCGCCGCCTCTCGGTGTCGGGGGAGTCCACCGCCAGGTTCGTCATCGGATCGTGTATCCCCTTCATGACGGCGTCGGCGTAGGTGGCGGGCCGCGGACGACGATGCCCGTCGCTACCCGCGTGCGTCGACGCCGACGCGGACGCGGACGACGCCGACGCCGTCTCTGGCGTCGCCCGAAGACGGGACGCCCCCGCGTCGTCGTCGCAGTCGTCGCCTTCGTCGTTGTCGATGTTTTCGTCGCGTTCGACACCTATGACCGGACCGCGATCGCCGCCGATCCCCATCCCCATCCCGCTCCCGTTCGCGGACGTCATCGTCATCGTCACCTCCATCGTCATCCTCGCGCCCCGCTGCTGCGGCGGGAGCATCAGCGCGTGGTGCTTCCTGGTCCCCCCCGGCGAGGGGGGGGTCACCAGCGGCAACGTCGCCCCCTCCAGCGACGAGGGGCCGTCCGAGCCGTCGAGGCCGCCGCCGCTGCCGTCGTCGTCCCCGCGGCCGCCAACGCCTCTCATTGAAGTCATTTCATTATTTTTCATCATCGTCGCGATGGCCGCCGCGCAACTCGCCAGCCCCCAACCCTACGAATCCGCCGCACTATTACTCCTTGTTATCGCGCTCGGCGGGCATTCATGTTGGTTGATGCTGAAATAACGGTTGTTAGGCATAGTAGTGAGGGAGGGCCGGAAGTTGGAAGAGATTCCCATCTCTCTTAGGAACAGATATTAAACCTTTAGGGACAAATTGTTATTTCTTATTTCCAGCTATCTCGTGCTACCTGCGCCATATTAATATAAAAAAATAAATTTCTCCACTGACGGACTCACACACAAGCGGACAGATTCTCCTTGAAGACACACAAGGTGTACTTACCTAGATGTATCTAGGTAGGAATCAATTTCAAGGAATTCTCTAAGTATGTACAACGTACGATAGAGTTTCAGTAATAAGTAAGGGGGACAGGACAAAAAGTCCCCCAATAAAAATAGAGGAGTAATAATACGTAAGCAGAAATCTCGATAGATTGAAGTCGCTATGACACAACCAAGAGAAGCGAGAGGACTCACAGAAAGTTGGCGCGTTCGTTACCAACTCGTCGGTTTCTACACTCTCTTTCACTAAAAGTAGACCTCTAGAGGCCCCCTCTAGAGAGTAGTTTCCACTAAAGGGCCAGCCGTGGGCGCATTCCTTCATGTCGTCCATTGTTACCGTCAGAGTATTATTCTTCGCGTCGGCGCGGGAGGCGGCGGGCGGGATCGCGTCGGCATCGATCGAGGTGAAGAATCTGGAAGATGCGAATACGAAGGCGTTGCGGTGAGTGGCCGATCGGAAGTCGGAACGGGATGGTAATGCACCTTTCCCGGAGCATCCTCCTTCTCTCATTGCTATTCAGAATATACGCTATAAACACCCCCCCTCCCCCCCCCCCAAAAAAAACACACCACACACCACATTGACGAATAAACAAAACAGAACAACATTAGCACAACTCTACCCGAAGCTGGCGTCCTTGGTTCTAGATGAGGAGAATATAACTTTGGCGTTGAACGAGGAATACGTGCCCGTGGGCGAAGTGTGGAAATTGAAAGAGGGGGATACCGTAGCTCTTATCCCCCCGATAAGCGGCGGCTAAGTCTTGGTGACGACGGTAGTATCGCATTTGGATTTGCAGGATATTCCTTTATTGAGAGAGGCGTATGACATCAAAGGACGTATACAATTTCTGACTATTTAGCACCCCTTGCATTCACGTAGTGCTTCACGAATTACTTTCGCTCGTCCTTCGTCGTGCTACCAATCTCACTTGAGTGATAACATGACAGATTATGATCAACAACCTTCTGTTCGCGCGTGCGTGGCACATGATATTTTGACGACATGAGTCACCAGTCAATGTAGGAGTCACTTTCTTCAGAAATGGTCATACGATACGCCCATAACCACTTTTTGCCGATGAAGTCCTCCCTTTCCTTGATCTACAGGATGAATGACCGGCGCGCCTTATTGAGTTCGAGGGTTGGTGTGAAGTAACATTCAACGCCATCGTTCGCTGCATAACAACTAATGTATTCGACAATTAGAGGGGTATTCATCACATTCCAATATCCGGCACAAACAAATTCATCGATACAAATGACCATATTTAGGTCTGATCGCATGCCCCTCTCTTGGCGCCTTCCTTCGCCTCCGTCCCCCGCTCTGCTTTATTCTCATCGGATCGAGTTCGGAAACATCTTGCCTGAATCCGTCGCTCGGACTGACATTCACGCTCCCGTCCAATTCGATGTCGTCCTTGAGTATTCTGTAGATCGTGCCGTCCCCGATGCTCTGGGCGTCGCCGCCCATGTTTTTGTAATCCACTACTCCATCGAAATAATACTCTCGGCCTCCCCTGCCGGCGAACGACATGTCCAAACTCGCCTTGACCCTCCTACCCAGCGCCCTGGCGTTATCGATCATCCAGGACACTCCCTCGTCGACAAATCCCGGCGAGCGGAACGCGATCGTCGGCCGATCGATGACCACGCTGCCCGCGCCCAACGCGACCGGGCCGTCGACGCCGCCGATCGGAACGCGCGCCACGTACAGCTTGGGACCGACGAGGTAAGCCATGCCCACGCCGCCGACGAATCCCCCAACGTGACCCCAGTTGTCTATCATCGGGTTGGTCATGCCCAGGAGGAGGTTGAGCCCTATGGTCTCGATCAGCGCCCCCTTCTGCGCCTCGCCGGCCCGGCCGAACAGGTTCTGATTCCTGGCCAGGAAGGTGTAGTACGCCCCCACGAGGCCGAATATGGCCCCGGAGGCCCCGACCGCGGGATTCGGCGACCGCAACGCGCTAACGAAGTTTCCCGCGATGCCGCTCGCGAGGTAAGTCGCTAGCAGTCGCGGTCGTCCGAAGGCCCTCTCGACGTTGAGCCCCATGCTCTTGAGACTGTAGCTGTTTGCCATGAGGTGCCCCAATCCGCCGTGGAGGAAGATCGGCGTAAGCAGCCTATGGAGCTGCCGTCCCTCCAGTATCATGTCGGACCGCTTGGCCCCTAGCGCGGTCAGCTTTGGGTACATCGTCTGCAGGCCGAACACTGCGATGTTGAGGATGAATATCTTTCCGGTGAGCGTGGTCTTGCCGATGGCGTCGGTCTCCGGGTCCAATCGCCACAGGCTGTAGGGAGGCCTCGGGAAGCCGTCGTCGAGCCGAGAGTTGAGCCTGTACAGCGAGTCCTGAAACCGCGATTGCCTCCGACGGAACTCCCGGCGCAGCTCGCCCAGCTTTTGCCTCCGCAGGCTCTCCAGCTGCTGCATCTTTCGCCGCGCCATCTCCCGACCGTCGTCGTTTCGGCCGTCCCGCCCACCCCGCCAGAGGCCGCGCAGTCCCGCTGCGCCGAATGGCCCCCTCTCGTCCCTACATCCGAATCTCTTCCCGCGGGCCAACTTCGATGTCGGGCGCCACTGGGGGGGGACGCTCGCCGTCCACGACCGCGACGACGACGGAGACGACGCGACGACGAGGACGACAACGAAGACGACGAAGACGACGAAGACGGCGGACGAGGCAGGGGACGTCAGCTTCCGCGTCATTGTTGCGCGTCGCCGGCGCGCGGGGGGCATGGCCTTGGACAAGGCGCTCCTGAAAACGACGATGACTTCTCTCGGGGGCGGGACACAAAAAAAGACAAATTTTGCGCGCCGCTAAATTTTTTTCTCGCGCCCTTAGATGGGAAACCGGATGAAGTGAGACTTAGATTTAGAGGATCTACTGATAATCTAAGTCTAACGCTAAGATCTAGAGCAAACAATTGTGTGGCTCGGGGAGAACAGTTCTGGCGGGAAGACCGCCGATGGACAGACCTAGCACCTAGGGACAGAGTGTCCCTTAAGCGCCCACAAAACCGCCAAACCACGCTCTGTGTTTCACGAAGCGCGCCTCATTCACGGATATGGTCGTAATAATGTATGGTACGATGCATGTCTGATCTTCCGATCTCTCATTTTTGTTTCAGAAACAAGTCGGCAAAGATGACCTACTCCTACCTGTCCCTGTGCAGTTGCATCATATTGCTCAATCTTCCGCCACTTATTTCGTCGCAGTCTGAACTCTCGAATGTGACCCCCGTTCTATGCGTCGGCTCTCCATGTCTATACAAGGGCGAATGTCGGGACAAATTTGGCGAGTGTGGCGTTACGTCGTCACATTGCGATGCCGAGAGTCAGTGGGTGCCAGCATGCGGAGGTGGCGGTGATTTGGATAAACCAACGGCAATGGAAACTACTGCTACCATAGCGCCGCTGGCAACATCCTCGTCAGAACCGATCGAACCGTCGCAAGTTGAACAACCAACATTAAGCCCTATCACGGCGTGGGAAGAATGGAATTCTGATCAAGCAGTCCCTGGCCTAACGACAGGACAAGAGGTTGGAAGTGACGCGCCCTCTAATGAAACGGTGACTGACTGGTTTGATCCAAACGAGTGGGATGATGGTAAAAATCTGACAGCGGACAATGAGGACGTGAGCATGCTTGATAGGATTGAGGAAACGGTATTTGGTTCAGGAGCCGTGGCTGAAGGGGCTTCATTTTGGTTGCGTATGCTAGCAGTGTTGGCATGGGTGGCTGTCCTATGACTACACATGCAAAGCCAAGATCACAGTACCACAGTACAGAAGAACAAACCAAGAAGAATAAACCAACACAGAAGAGCGTCTAAAAAAAATGGTTCAGTATCGTAAGTCACGTTCTTAAAAACAAACACATCAAATCTAATAATGTTATATCGTAGTGCATTACAAAAGTGCCGTGGAAAATATGACAAACAAAACTGTAGTATAAGGAAATATGTAATCCCATTTCGTCGAAGAGCTCCGACTCGTCCATTCGCTTATGGCCCAATTATCCCACTCAGCACCGGGAATTATCACGTTATTTGTTGCATTGCCCGTTTCATTGCCCTCGCCCTCATACAACCCGTCATACTCCTCATCACTACCAGCTGGCGAATTTTCATCTCTGTCAGCAACCCAAGCTTCCCAGAGAGTCACCGGTGAAGCTGTTGGTTCGGTATTGTTCTTCGTCGTAACTTCGTCCTTCTCTAATAAAGTTAATTGGCCTCCTCCGCCGCATGTTGGCTCCCACGTGCTTTTGCTATTGCAGTAGATGATCCCTTCACCGCAAAAACCTAATTCTGAACGGCATTCGCCCTTGTAATCGCACGGTTGTCCGCGACACGGATCCCCCGTGGGGCCGAACGACAGTTTCGTGGTGGGAGACTCCGTCCAAGCGCTTTCGCTATTTATTTCATCGTGTTGCGCGGCCCAGTATTGCTCCGTCGTCGATGGCGAGCTCGATATTGGATGCAGGGTGGGCTCCCATGTTGGCTTGACACTGCCCATCCCACCCCCCCCGATTCCGACACAGGGCGTGAACGCGTAACAAAACATGCCATCCGGGCATTGAGACCCCTCGCCGGATGGGCAGCGGTGAGGGCACTCCGTGATTGCGTGATTCCAATCGGTTCCGCAGAAGAAGAAACCGGCAGGGTCGTCAGGTGCAAACTCTTGGTCATCAACGTTGCCGAAAGTTGGAGCATCGGTATCAAATTCCAATCCGACTGGGGGCGACGTCGACGTCGCGGCCGATGCTGCATCGGTAGGAATGCTGCTGATTGGTCTTGTTGGTCCTATCGAAGCTGCATCCGAAGGAAATGGGGTCGTTGGACCTTCCGACGGAGCAAGGACTGGAGGCAAAGTAGGTGGGGGCTCAGTCGGGGTGTTCGTCGAGGCAGGGTTGACGGTCGGTATGGGGCTGATTGTTGGTGAACCGATCGGCGCCAAGGTTGTGGGCTCGAGTGTTAGAACCCCGTCACAGTCGGCTTGGGCGAAGCACTCCTCGTCCTCATCGCATTCGGAGTGGAAACTGGACATGCACCGTTTGTAGCATCGCGTTGACGCATCCGTCCAATTCTTTCCACAGAAGAAGAAATTGCGCATGTCGTCTGCTGTGATTGGCGATGCCGTTGGGAGCAGCGTCTCATCCAACGCTGTCGTTGTCGGTGACCATGTACTCCCATCGGGTGATGGCGTCCTCTCGGCGGACTGCTCGGCATCTCCATCTCCCGCTGGAGAAGGAGTCGCAGTTGGGGACCACGTACTCCCATCAGGCGATGGCGTCCTCCCATGGGACTCCTCGACGCCGCCATCTTCGTCGTCGCCTCCATCCCCCTCCTCTTCTTCCTCGACGCTGCCATCTTCGTCGTCGTCTCCCGCTCCCTTGCAGCTGACGTTCGCGAAGCATTCCTCGCCCTCCGGACACTCCGAGTGAAAGCCGCCGATGCACGGGAGGTAGCATCTCGCCGACGCGTCCCCCCAATCGACGCCGCACCAGAAGAAATTGCGAATGTCGTCGGCCTCCAACGGAGCCGCGATGGGAGAGGGCGAGGACGGGGGCAACGGCAGCGTGGCCACCCCCGACGGCCGGGGCGAGACGGTCGGCTCGTTGGTCGGCAACTCGTCGGCGAAGCAGTTGACGACGAAGCAGAACTGGTCGGGGGCGCACTCGTTCCCCACCGGACAGTGCCGGTCACGACTGCAGTTCTCACCGGCGTCCGATACGTCCGATCCGCAGAACTTCTGATTGGCGATGTCGCCGTCGTCCGCGGCGGCCGCCTCTTCCTCTTGGACCGCCTCTCCCCCCTCGTCCACCTCGTCATCACCGACCGTCTCTTTCGGGACCATAAGACGGGCATCGCACGGACTTTTGTCATTTCCGTGGTTGTGGGCACGCGTGTTTGTTAGTGCGTAATTGCATCGAGGGAAAAAAACATTGCCATCGACGTGATGAAAACTCACGTGTTGAAATAACACAGCTGTCCAGAAGGGCATTCATCTGGGGATCCGTTGGGACAGTTCACGGCGCTTGATGGGAGAGGGAAAGAGAGAGAGAGAGAGAGGGAGGGGGGAGGGAGAGAGAGGAGAGAGATGAAAATAGCAGAGAGTAAGAAATGATGGATGTGTACGGGAAGAAATCGCGGACAAGGGACCGAGGAATAATAGCGACGAGGACGAATCATCCCCCCCCTCCACCTCCCCCCCCTCCGTCGCATGACCAGCTGAACCCCCCGGCAAAAAGGAAAAAAAGCTCACCAATCGAACAGGTTGTCAAAGCCGAGGCCGCAGAAGTGGTGATCCCCCGGGTTGCTGCTTATTTTAGTTATCGGGCTCATAGTCGTCGGACGCAATGTGGGCGCCACGCTCGTCGTCGGCGCGATCGACGGCGACGTCGTGGACGCCGGCGGCGTGGGCGACCCCGTCACCTCGAGCGTCGGCGTAACGGACGGCGGCGAGGACGGCGGCATGGTGCACGGCGGGTCGAGCGACCAGCACGGGAGGTCGTAGGGGCAGTCGACGTCGCCGTTCGGGCACGGGAGGGACATGTTCGCGGGGAGGTGACAGAAGCGGTGGGCCTCCTCCATGCTTATGCCGCAGTACTTGTGCAGGGGGTTGTAGAGCTCGTCGACGACGCCGTCGGACGTCGACGGCAGGAGGAGGAGGAGGAGGAGGGGGAGGGGGAGGCTGGCTTGCCGCCCATCCCCGGAGACCGCCGCTCGGCCGTCGTCCATCGTCTTCGTCTTTCTCGGGGTCGTCGACTCGGTCTCCAAGCCTGGACGAGATTGTTATTATTAATATTGTTGTGCCCAGATTGGATTTGCGCCGAACGGAGAGAGAGACGGGAGATAAGGCTGGCCAGGACGCTGACCTGCTAGCGGGTCGGATCGGCCCGCTGGAATCTACGAGTAAAACGATTACGATTACTCTACTTTACACTACAATACTACTCTACTTCGGAAATAATATTATTAGACCCCCTGAATTACATACACCAAACTGACCGGAAGAATATGGCTTACGATACACACACATTGTCATTGCTTAGTACTTAGGAGTACTTATGTCCGTGGTAGTACAGCCCAGCGTCTCCCCGCCCAGAGAAACTCCTCGCTTGAGAAGTGAGTACAACAAGTCAGAACTTTTCTCGTATTTTGAGAAATGCAGTTTCTTTAACACGTACGAATCAGTAGACCTGGCGAAGTAGAGCAGACAAACTCGCCGACGAGCGAAAGGTAAATTAGTTTCCCTCCTCATCATGCATGCGTTCACTCTCTATCTACCATATCTAGATATTTCATCTCAACCCAACGCCTCACCAAATTTTCACCATCGGCATCCATCGCTCGACCCTTTTTCTCCCTTCTCAATTATTGCCCTCGCCTCGTCGGACGAGAAGGCTGTCGTAGCCCGATAGACGATAGCAAGACGGCCTAAAGATACCCGAAGAGAAGTGGGGGGGGGGATCGTGTGTCGTGCGCATGGCCCTATTATAACTTCGATTGGGGAATTTTCTTCATCACGATTCATCTACTTGCATAGAGAGAGGGGCCATCAGCGAGGAGGGCCGACGGCGACCGAAACGAGAGAGCAAATAATAACAGATATGAGCGGCAAGGTCGACGACCCCGCCGCCGCGGTCGTCCCGCTCCGCACGAGGGGCAACGCCACGTCCGCCCGGGGAGGGGGCGGCGGGACGACGCGTCCCCCGACGAAGACGAAGGCGAAGACGACGACGACCCAACGGCACCGCCGTCGACCGGGCGGACTCGCCTCGGCATCGTCCTCGTCGCGGGACGACGACGACGACGACGAAGAGGCCCGCGACCCGTGGCACGATCATCGCGGAGAGAACTCGCGGTCGTCCTCCGCGGGCGGGATAATAGGGTGCGGCGGCGGCGAGGCGAGGCGGCCGAGGCGGAAAAAGGGCGGCGGGGTGGACATTGGGCGGGAGTCGCCATCCTACTCCGGCGGCGGCCTCTCCGACTTGGCGCTTGGCGACTTCGACGGCGCGACGGGGACCGATGCCATCGCCAAGCTCGATGTCGCGAGCGGGATGGTCGACGTCGACGATAATGGGACGATGGACGACGGGGGAGTGGGGATGGACAAAGAGGACGCGTACGACGATCACGTTAATGATGGGCTTGACTGCATCATCAATCCGTCGTGGGATCTGCTGAATCAGGACTCCTTCGGTTTCAACCTCCTTGGGAGTCAGGGATCCCTAAGTTTTGATACTAGCGATCACCGCGATGACGCCGAGAGGGACATCGTCGTCGACGACGATGAGCGCAGTCGCGGAAAGTCCATCGACGACTTGACGTCGGCGGTCACCGCATCCCAGGATGATAACCCAGCCGGCGGTTCGGGCGTTCCTATGACAATGGACTGGCTGGCCACAGTGGAGAATGGTCATCATCGGCACCATCAACATCATCATCAGGACACTACAACGATTGTTACCGGCATGACCCACAATTGGATACCGCCAATCACTATGCCACAGCACAGCCATCTGGCCCATCATCATCATCATCATCATCATCAGCAGCAGCAGCAGCATCACGCCGCCCACCACCATCAACGTCGGCAACAAGTGGGAACTCAGCATTATCACGGCGTAGTCATCCATCGCTCATCTCCGTACAATCCCATCCCCCATCACAGTTCCTCCCCATCTTACTTTGTTGATGCCCCACCGCCGCCTCCCCATCACCATTTTCCTTCTCATCCTCCTCCTCTGAGAGAGTCACGATCGGACATCACTCCGCATTCGTACTGCAACAACAATGTCAACAATGATCCAATCGAACTAAGGGGGAGCGATGATAGAATGGGTAGCAGCTTCGAGAATGATCCGTTCAAGTACGCATTTGACCCTCCGAGCATCACGAATGGCAATAATGCGCACTCGTCTTCTTTATCCCCCCCAGTGGGCAAGGCTAGGCAAGAGGGAAACGACGATCGGATACACTCTCGACGGAACAAGAAGCGGAAACAGAATCTCAGCGCCGCACCTACCCTTTCTACGTCGTTGCCGCCCATCGATGAGAGGAGGAACCCTTCGTCGACCACCCGTCGTCGGCAAGATAAATCCTCAAGCCGCGATGTTCGGGAGGTGGCTATTGACAGTTCGAGGGGCGGCATGACAAGCGAGATTGGCAGTGACAAAATATTTCACCGTGATGGTCGGCCCTCTCCTTCGGATGCTGGCTCGAACGGACGTGGGATCACCTCTTCGACGGGGCACAATCACGGCGCCAGTCCTCCCACGAGTTCTTCTGTTGTCCCTTACCCGTCATTCACGTCATACAGCGGCGTCAGGGGCGGCTTAGGCGCACCTGTTGATACCATCCACAGCGCGTTCTTGCCCCCCGTGCCGATGACGCAACGGCAGCAACTACCACCTTTGTCATCGCCTGCCATGGTGGCATATCACAATGACAAGCCTCAGACACCTTTGACAACATCAGCGACGCCTTCTTTGTCCAAAGCGAAAACAGGCACGAGCAGCAAGGCTCCACCGCATCCGTCATCCTCCGTAGGGAGGTTCTTGTATCCCCATCCTCCTCCTCCGTCATACAGGTTGCCCCCTACCGTGGTTCCTAAATCCGAACAACGAAGGGGGGGTGGAGCACTTTGCTCGGGCAACGCTGCTGCCCCACCTCCGATTCCTTCTGTCTATTCCAAGGGCAGTTGGACGGCTCAGGCTCATCCCCCCACTGAAAGTCGCCACCATCATCATCCGATGCAGCAACAACAGCAGCAGCAGCAGCAGAACACAGCCATATCCGGAACTGCCCTCCTGGTACTCCCCGATGGCAAGCGGCTGTCTCGCTCTCAAGCCCCCGGGATAGGATGGCCTCCGGAGGAGGATGCTCGCCTCGCTGAGGTGATGTCGAATCACAAATCGTCGGCAGTGGACTGGGATGCACTGAGTCTCGAACACGGCATGGGCCTGCGTACCGCACGGGAGTGCCACGACAGGTGGACAAGGTACCTCAGGCCCGGGAGCAGGAAGGGGCAGTGGAGGGAGGAGGAGGATGCCATCGTGCTTCGCGCCATATTCTCCACCGGTGGGATTGGCAGCATGACAACTGCCGCGGAGGAGACTGAGTCGTCGTCGTCAAACGGAAACGCCTCAATTGCTACATTCACCCAGTGGGCGGACCTGGCTCCTCAGCTGCCGGGACGCACCGGGAAGCAGATACGTGATCGGTGGGTGAATTATCTGAATCCCGCGATCAACCATCTTCCCTTCAGCCGCGATGACGATTTGCGATTGTGGCGGGGTCACCAGGAGCTTGGGAAGCGATGGGTGGAGATCAGCGTCAAGGTATTCCACTCAACGAGGAGCGAGAATCACATCAAGAACAGGTGGTACAGCGCCGCATTCAAAAAGTTCATTTCGAAGGAGTTTGGAGTCGACGCTTATTTTGATGCCAAGCAGGGAGGCGACGGGAATGATGATTGATTAAAGCAAATTAATTCATGTTTGCTTGTTGGTTACAGATGCATAATAATATTCATCCATCACAGAGAGGAGAGAGAATAATAATGGTAGTTATTAACTGCTACTCTATACCAGTTTAACTATGCCAATCGACCAACATCATCATGTTGGTGACATCTGGAGATGACTTCATTCCTTTAAGGTCTTGTTACCTGATACGTACCATATGACGATGACGATGATCCGCCCGTCTTTATTGAATATGGTTGGGGTTTGGCATAGGAAAGGGATTGCATCGCACCAGACAGATTGTGATCTAACCTGATTCCGACCACATCTTAATGAACTCCATCGTCTTAAACACTGCCACTGTCATACTAGTCGTCATCCGCATCAATCATTCTCCCATCTGCATTGGACCTTCAAGACTCTATCCTGAACCTGTTCCACGCAGGTGAATAAAGGCATGTAGAAATCATGTTCTGCTCTCAGATTCGTCAAATCGCCTCCAATTTATCTCATCCTTTTCAAGATTCGCAGTCGATTCAACGCTTTATCTATCTTGTGCCTCATATTTTAGGCCTTTCAGGTACTTTTATTCCATTGGTTATCAGAATCTCCTCCAGCTTGTCCAAATGCTCTAAAGCCACTTCCATTTTTTTGCTACCCACTTCATGAGCGGACGCAACCAAGCCGTGACCGATTCTCACAAATCTCCACAGACGGAATATAATGAGTAGCCCCGGTAAAACCTCCGCGGCACTCTCGCGACCGATGAAGTGCAGCACCAACTCTAACGCCAAAGAAACCGAGACGATGATAAAGTCCAAGATGTACATAATGGATTGCATGAACTTCGCTGGGCCTAGCAAATAAATCAAGAATAAGAGTTCGACCTCGAACGTAACGAGAATCGAGACCGTGATCCAATAGAGGGCCTCGTGAGCCGAGTGCACCCCACTGTATTTGTGTTCGTCGCACCCAGCGTCGTGACCCGTATCGACCAACGGAAACGTGCAGATGCTATGGTCAGTCGAAACATCGCCATCCCCTTCGAGGATTCTATGAAATCCAGCCTCAGCATTTATCTCGTCACCCTGGATCGGACAGCATGATACTGCATTTTGAACGATTTTGTAACATTCTGGAAAAGTGGTATCCAGCACTGCGATGGAGGATGAAATCGTACGTATGCCAGAAGTCAACTATTCACGATGACAAACGCCCGTTCTTGCATGAATGACGACGATCCCCACTTACCCAGCTCGGCAAAAAGGATGAGAACATCCAATAAAAGCAGACATACGAAGAACAATTGCACTTTGTGCGAAGTGATGAACCTGTAAAAAGCGAATTCGCATACAGCAAAAGACGAATGATTTCGAGCAATGAGCGGCACAGAGGGGAGCCCCAACTGCGAAAAAACTCAATTAATTTTTCTCGACCTCACCTGAGCGACTTGATCTGCCACGAATCATCTCCCCATCGACTCGTTGCGTGATGAATCTCCTCCGAGGCGCTTTTTTTGTTCGTTTAACGAAACGAATACATCGCAGTACATCCATCCGCGAAATGACGCGTCGTTAAATTATAGATTAGTCGGGCGGATCCCCTCGATGACGAAAGAAGGAGGATCGCTTATTTTTTTTTCTTCTTTCGTACTACAATACTTACCTAAAAAATCTCACGACGGACCACCCTTTCGCGGCATCGTCCCGTCCGTCCTCGGACGCAGCGCAGGCGACGACTGCGGTATGAGCCGCCTCCGCTGCTCCTGCTCCGTCATCGACGACATCGTCGTCGTTCGACGCGCGCTCGTCGGTCGGGCGATGGTAGTCGTCGTCGTCGTCGTGTTCGTCCATTCCTTGCTCGGACATGATTATTGGTTCTGGGTATTCGCTTTTTCGAAGAGAGGAGAGAGAAGAATATTTATCTAATCTCGAAAAATTCTGTATTCTTGTAGGAGTTGTTTTCAAATTAGTCAGGCCGCCAAACGAGGTCGTCGACGACGAGGTGATGAATAATGGGAGGGAGCGAACGGCGTTGGCGGGCAGTGTATTATTGTACGCGGAGGAGGAATAGCAGAATAGGATCAGGACGCGGCGCAGCGTCATCTCGGGGGAGGATTACTATTTCACTGTCCCACATGAGAGCCGAATTTATGCCGGCAGGTCCGGATCCATTTTTTTGATATATTATGGATTCCTACGAAGATATCAATTGTAACGCGTTGAGTAGGTAGATTTTTTGGTTCGTAGCTTTTCACGTGGGAACTCATATTCTCTTTGGACCCCGAGGCTCTAACTTTTTTTGCGAGTTTGGCTGCTAGCTGGCCCGGCCTGGATGGCTGCTGGGGCAAGGACAACCACAAATAATTCCTGCGCAAAAACGACGTCGACGAGGATGATCCTCGCGTGGTGGGTCGCCGTCATCTCGCTGATCGCGACAACGATGACCGCCGCGACGACGACGAGCCCGCCGTTTTCTTGTCGTCGTCGTCGTCGTCTTCGTCGTCATCTTCGAGCGGGAGCGGCGGCGGCGGGGTGGTCGAGGGCGGCGGCGGCGTGGACGACGACGACGACGACGACAGTCGGGGGCGGGTCGCATTCGGGACCGCGCCTCCCCCTCCCGCGCTCCCGCGCTCGCGTCGTCGTCGGGTCGTCCGGATGGCGCGACTCGGCCCCACGCCTGGCCACTGCCGCTGCCGCGAGTGCGGCCGCGGCCTCGGGCGACTCGGCGGACCTCGCCGCCCTCCGGTCGCTCGTGTCGGAGGCATCCTACCTGTACGAGCGCAACCTGCCCTCGCTCTCGTGCGACGGTGCGCGGATGAGACTGAGTGACCTGGAGGGGGAGATCGCGTCGGATCCGAATTTCTGGGAGTCGACGTCCTCCGCCTCCGCCATCAGGGAGATGGCCGAGGCGAGGAAGACGATCGAGGACGCGGAGTCGTGGAAGGCGCTTTTGGAGGACGCGAGGGGGGCGCTGGACGTGCTGGAGGAGCTCGTGTCTTCCTCGTCGTCGTCGTCGTCGTCGTCGTCCTCGGCGTCGGCGGCGTCGTACATCGTCGGGGACAACGACGTCGACGCCGAGGGCGACGAGGGGATGATCTCGCTCGCCGCCCGGGAATGCCGGGATTGCGCATCCCGTCTCCTCGAGGCGATGCGACGGCACGAGCTCTCCGCCCTCCTCAGGGGACCATACGACTCGACGCCTACGTGTCGACTCATCCTCACGGCCGGGGCCGGAGGGACCGAGGCGTGCGATTGGGTGTCGATGCTGTATCGGATGTACGAGCGACACGCGCGGCATCTCGGGATGTCCGTCAGGACCCTAGAGGAGAGCGCCGGGGACGTGACCGGGTACAAGAGCGTCGAGATGGAGATATCCGGTCCCAACGCTTACGGATGGTTCCGAGCCGAGAGGGGCGCGCACCGTCTCGTCAGGCTGTCACCGTTCAACGCGAACAACAAGCGACAGACGACGTTCGCCGGCGTTGACGTCGTGCCGGTCCTCGACGAGGAGGAACTTAAAGACGTGGACATACCCGAGGGGGATATGGAGGTCACGACCATGCGCTCGGGGGGGAAGGGGGGACAGAACGTCAACAAGGTTGAGACGGGGGTCAGGATAAGGCACCTGCCATCGGGCATCGCCGTCAAGTGCACGCAGGAACGCAGCCAGTCGATGAACAGGCAGCTCGCGCTGCGCAGGCTCAAGGCGCAGCTGCTTTCGATAGCGAGGGAACGGCGGATACAGGACGTGAACGCGATACGAGGGGACGCAGTAGAGGCGAGCTGGGGTGCACAGATACGCAATTATGTCCTTCAGCCGTACAAGCTGGTCAAGGACTCGCGATCGGGACACGAGACAAGCGACGTTGACGGAGTATTGGACGGCGGGTCGGCGTTGGAGGGGTTCATCGGCGCCTGGCTGCGTTGGACGAGGGATAAGGAGGAGAAAGAGAAGGAGGAGATGGAGAGATATGGTAGCGTAATGTAGGTCATCGAGTAGATCGTACTCGCGACATCCACACCCACATGCCTCGTGATTGGACCAATGCATTTCCGCACAAACAACTTGCGTCGGTCGGACGGTCTTAACTCTGAGGCTGTGATTTGCGATGACATAGCGCCAGCGCATTCACGCCTATGACTACGACTACGACTGCAACTACCATTGACCCCGGATTGCTCCTCGACGTGCTCGAGACGACGTCGGCATCTGCCGCCCGCCGGTATCACGACACCGCCCAGCCGGACAATCGCAATCGCAGCCATAAAATTTTGAGCGAGTGAATTGTGAATTCTTCACACCAACGGATGAATCCAGTGCCAGGATGGATTTTTAACGATGAACCAATTACTTTGAAGAGTATCGGAGGTATGGTATGGCTGAGGTGATCTGCACTTTATGAAGAAAGCTGCATAACGAATCCATCACCTCCAATGATGACAAAACTATAATTACGAGGATGATTCTAGCACAAGAGCCACCGTTGCCGCAAAATATGGCCATGGATGAAATGAGCGTATCAGCATTCTACCCCACCTCGACGTTGCTGCAGGGTGTCGTCCCTCCGTCCCTAGTCTAGAGAGGCAAATCGAACAAAACCGCCAGAAGGAGATTCATATGAGATCCAAGAGAAGGCTCCTGAGGCCAGGTAGCCTGGAAATGCACACGCTAATTGGAGGCGGCGGCGACGGGGGCATGAACGCCGCCAACTTGCTGAAGCCCACGTTGG
>JALLAZ010000086.1:0-24701 GCA_036939755.1 Stephanodiscus triporus
GTGGCACTCAAGTAAGCACAAACCGTCTTAAAAATGAGGCAATCTGGGATAAGAAAGCTTTGTATTTCCAGATCCCAGAGGGGAAAAAGTTGATCGGCGATTCAGGCTACAAAGGTGAGCCATCTAAAATCTCAACATCTGTGGACGAGCATTCAGACAAGGTAAAGGAATTTTTTGCTCGAGCAAAATCACGGCAAGAGACTATCAACACTAGGTTGAAGTCTTTCAACATTCTCAGTGGTCGTTTTCGTCATGGCAAGGGCGCAGAGAACAAGCTAGAGTCTCATCAAAGAGTCTTCGAGGCTGTTTGTGTTCTGGTGCAGTACGACTTAAAGTTCCATCCACTAATGGAAGTATAGCTATAGTTTATTTATAGTAGGAGTTATACTCTCTTTCCCCTCACAATCGAGCGCCCAATGAATGCGACGCGCTGTCACGGCGGCGCCGTCGATGTTGTCCCGATCGTCGTCGAGGCAGTCACGTCTTCGGAGCGCCGCAAACATCCATCATCGTAATCATATTCCCTTCCCCCCCCCTCCACATACATGTCGTGCCAGTTATCATAAGCGCTTGGCGAAGACTGCGACGATGGATGCAACGATTAGCGTTTCGCGATCTCCTCCGGCTCCAGCCGCCTCTGCAGTCGTTTCCTCGTCTCCTCGTCCCCGGTCTTGTACGCGACCGCCATCTCGTGACGCAGACGCGCCTGGTTCTTCATCTCCTCCCTCTTCTTGGCGGTCATCGCGTACTGCACCACCCTCAGTTCCTCGAGTTTCCTCTTCCTCGCTCGCTCGGCCATCTCCTCCCTGTGCCTGAGCTCGTCGAGAGCGGCGCATGCGACGCCCCCCCCCCTCCCCTCCCTCCCCCCCCGGCCTTCGCCATCGCCGTCGCCTCCGCCTCTCGCTTCTTCCGCGCGTATTCCTCCATCTGCCACTTGTCATAATCGTAATACTTCACATGCGGCATCGTGGCCGTGTCGTAATCCTCGGCGTACTCCGCGAAGTACCCCATCAACTCGTGTCGAGGGCCGTTGAAGTCCGGCATGCCCTTGACCTCCGCGAGCCATCGCTCGAATGACGATTTGACGCGCGAGTTCGATTGCAGGTCGGAGGGGTTGATTATGCCATACTTCCCGAAGACCGCCGCGGTCGCAGTCGTCGTCATCGCGGGCGTCAACGACAACGACGACGACGACGACGATGACATGGCCTGGACGGCGGCGCCGTCCCCATTGGCGGCGGCGCCCCCACGTTTCCTCTTCGCGACGACCCTCTCGAGCGCGACCCGTTCGTTCTCCGAGAGGGAGGAGGAGGAGTAAGACGCGGCGGAAACGTCGTCGTCGTCGTCGTCGCGGGATTTGGAAGACCGTTTCATCTCCCCCTCGCGTCCATCGCGACGATGATGGTGCTTCTTCTTCTTTTCCCCGCCGCGATGCTTCTTCTTCCTCTTTTCCCTCCCGCGATGGCGATGAAGGCCGTCACCACTGCGTTCCCGCGATCCGGACCATGTGACGACATGTGAGTTTTTTCACAATGCCGAAACCTTAATTTGTCTATTATTATGAAAGATTGGGGAATGGCGCGATATCGCCGTTTGCGATATCGGCGATATCGCCGATATCGTGCGATATTGCACGATATCGGGCGATATCGGGCGATATCGCCGATATAAACCTTCTAAGTCGTGACTGAAGCGACTGTCCGATCTCGATGGTTTTGGACTATCATCTGGCTAAACCGGAACAGTTTTTTGGTTGAGGTGTGTCAACAAGTTCCAGCAGAAGTTCCACTCCGGAGATCCGGATCTTTCGCGAGACGTGTTTCTTCCTGGGGCAGGAATCATATGGCGGGAAAAAAAAACACTTTTCCACCAGTCTCTTGGGACAGAAAGTAGTCCTGCGCTCACATCTTAAATCTACCTCTCCCAACCATGCCCGGTAATGGTGCGGAAGGAAACGGCGCGGGGGGCGACGCCCCCCTCCATCAGACGAAGAAGCAGCGCACGATCGCGGACGGCGGCCCTATCGATCATGAGTGGACACCCCCCGAGAAGGTAGAAGAGCTATTCGCCAAGGCCGGCGGGAACCGCTTCGCGAGCATCAACCAGCCAACGAGCGGCGCTCGCGCCGAAGTCCCGCTGCCCGACACCGACAAGCGCGTGCAGCTGTACTCGCTGAGCACGCCGAATGGCATCAAGGTAGGCATCCTCCTGGAGGAGCTCGGGGTGGATTACGACGCGCACAAGATCAACATCATGAATTGCGAACAGTTCAACTCCGGCTTCGTGAATGTGAACCCGAACAGCAAAATCCCCGCGGCGATCGACAAGGATGGGCCGGGCGGCGAGCCCATCCATCTCTTCGAGTCTGCGGCGATCATGACGTACTTCGCCGACAAGATGGACAGGTTCAATTTTTCCGCGAACGCTCGAGCCAGGCAGGAGATGATGCAGTGGATCTTCTTCCAAATTGCAAACCAAGGACCGACGACTGGAAATTTCGGCCACTTCTTCGTTTACGCCCCAGAGGACAAGTGCGAGACGAGGGAGTACGGCGTGGCCCGATACGGCATGGAAGTGCAACGCATATGCGACGTCATGGACAAGCACCTGGAGGGGAGGACGTACTTCGTCAATGAGGAGTACTCCCTGGCCGATATGGCGCTCTTCCCCTGGTTCGACCAGTTGCGAAAGGGCTATGTGCACAAGAGCGGCATCGCCGCGGCCACTTTCCTATCGGTTGACAAATACAAGAACCTCAACAGGTGGGCCGACGAGCTGCTAGGGCGGGAGGCGGTACAGAGGGGGATCACGGTGTGTAGCTGGGAGCACGAGAACACAAAACCATGGTTGAAGTCGGAGCTTTGATTCGGAGTGCTCTAATAACGAACATTGTTCTACAACTAGGTTGTGCTCTCACTAAGTTATTTACCCTGAACAGATTACTATCGCAGCCATTGATGTCGCTACTGCTGCTGGTGATGCTGGTGGAGGTGGTTCTACCAACTTCACATCGTGGAATTACGTCGTTGCTGGGCAGCAAGAGCCATGTTGATATCGATGGAACTTCGAACAAGATTGTTGAATGTAGATCATTATTGGAAAGATGAATTTTATTGTTATTTTGATAATCGGTAAATCTCAGCCTGGGGGCTTGATGACTGAACATAGTTGTGAGTACAAAGAACATGCTTACATAGATAGTTATTACCACAAAACGGACGTAATTCTCTATTTATAGCGAGAACACTTCAGCCCAATACATGTCAAGATAAATATTGATCGCGGCAGAGTTCATGCAGAAATGCAAGCAGTCATGATCAGGTGAAGGATGGGCATGAACACTTTGCATCAAGGGTTCCCGAGCATCGATGACCTGGACAATAATCTCTTTTTGCTGTATCAAGGACAGCGACACATTCCACAATTTTGGCGCAAGTTGCCAGCCATAAGAGTTTGGAATCTTATCCACACTGAATGGTTCGGGCGCACTCTTGTTCGCGCATTTTGTCCCAGTTTGGCCAAGCACAAAAACAGTCTTTGTTTGCCGTGATACCTTCGAAAGGAACACATTCATAGCGTCGTAGTACACTTTTGGTATCATCCTTGATACCCAATCAAATGGACTAGACGAAGAATTCAGCACCCGTGGAAGACCAGGAAACCACGCAATACTTTGGACGAATGCCAAATCGAATTCGTTAAACTCGGCAATCATCTCGTCAAGAAGGAGACATGAGCTGTCGCCATGACCTCGTAGATGATGATCAAGAGTAAAGTTGCCTTCGTGGTAGACCCTCGTTGCCATAGATCCCATAAAACGGTGACAAATGGTGATGTTGCCAATCGCATCAAGCATGCATACCCGTCTTGAAGAACATGTGGATCCTGTCTTCTCCCACTTGACTTCATTGTGCCCCAAAGTCCAAACCAAAGCTTGAACTTGTTGACGAACCAAGCTCGATCCGACAAAAATGATGCGACTATTTCTCATGTTCCTGCGAAATCCATCCACATCGAATCTTGGATAGTGCTTGTTGTTTCTGTCTTTGTAGACCCAGTTCGTCAAGTTTGAACGGCAGTACTTGTCGGTCTTAATGCAATCTCTCTGATCGATGAAGCTAGCCATGCACGCCTGCGGAGAAAATACGTAGGGTGGTGTGTTGTGTTCGTCATATTCCCAATGGCCGCCTTGCACACCACCAATGATGCTTTGATTCGTAGGTAGTGTGGTTGGCACCGATAGCTCCGCATTTCTTTTTGGTGATCGTAAACTCTTTCTGTTTGATACAGCCAATGTGAGTCCCTGCCTAAGGGAAGAGAACTCAAGATTTGGGGCAGTAATGAGAACAATCATGACCAAGATGGCAATGGTAAGTTTAAATGAAGCTATGGCATAGCCGACAGTCATTCGCTTTTCAGCATAGGCAACAGAGGGGATGATAGACATGTTTCGAAGAATGTGTGCTTGATGCAGCAGATGTGAGGAAGCGCCGCTCCTTCGGTGACAATGAAAAGTAACCTGTCCAATTCCATAAAAAAATCAGGTCAACGTCAGAAAACACGGTTCTGTTCATTCGTGACGGAAGGGAAATGTCCGCGCGCCATGTACTCTGCATTCGTGACACATAGGAGAAACACACTTCACCTGACGCTCGCGGCACTTGCCTCATCCGACGCAGTGGGATTACAATCGAGCGATGAAACTTGGCATCACGGGCAGAATATCCACTCCGAGGCACACTAACAGGTCTCTGGGCCCTTGCACCTATCTCATTAGGCTGATAGAATGAGGACTGAGTCAGTTGCATACAGCCGAGAGTATCACCAGGATTTGTAGAGTGCACCTAGAATTTATTTACTTAACAAGTATTTCATTAAAGACTTAATTGTGCAGGTACATATAACACATCCAGCCAAAGTCAACTAATTTGCCAGACAATGTCACAAACACTCAACACTACCCAAGCTTCATTTGCGCAAGGACATTCATCTTTTCGCCTGAATGGAAGGTGGAAAAGCATTGCGTGAATGTTAGCTTAGTGATAATGCCCGGACTTTCAACCATCGATGCCATAGGCAGGTAAAGATGAGGTCGATTGCAATGAAGTACGTAATTCAACACCAAGAAACAGTTTCTTTCAACTTACACTCCACTTGCACAAGTCGTTGGTTCAGACGGTCGTTGTTATCTCTCAAATCTTCGTTTTCCATCAATAAGGTCTCCAGTTTCTTACTCAGTTGCATGATCAATTTTGAGTCATTGGCCTGAGTCTTATCTTTCTCAGCGCATACAGCCATAGATTGCTGAAGTTTCCCCCGCAATGTTAAAAGCTCATCTTCTTTCTCCTTTATGTCATTGCTTCCTTGAAGCATGGTGAGAAGAAGACGGTCATAACCCTCTCTCTCATTGTTAATAAGATCATGAATATCGGCAAGAGGTACCATGATGTCACGTCCTTTATTGCTCATGAATGGATTTGGCCCAGCATTTGTGTGAGCGGCACCTGGCATTCGTCTTGCGTGTTGGACTGCAGCGGGAGTTTGAATGTGGGATATGCTGACTCCCTCGTGAACTTGCAAGTCGGCTAGGATCCCACGAAGGCCATTTAGAAGATCATTACGTGTTGATCGAGCCTTAACCCGGAGGAAGTAGGACCTCGACGACGCCATAGGCGTCGCTGTTGCTTTTATTGTCAAAAAAAGGCTGCTCTGCATGTTTTCCGATTTTACCTTAGACGAAGCTCCCTTTTTGTTGGTTGATGATGGGAGCTCCGCGTGATCAAAGCCTACGCATCCTGCCTTAACCTCCAGGATATCATTCAAGGGCAATGGATCGTGAGCTGCCTTGTCACGTTTTCTCCCCAAAGCCTTGCTCAAATATCCACCAGCTGAATTGAATGTCAAGACAGTCTGCACAAGCAAATCACCCCGGCGATGGAGCTTTAACGTCATAGAGCTCGATTTTATCACAAATTCCTCTCCCGATGAACCACCAACCTCAGAAGTTTTATTCAGCTGCCACAAAGTGACATCAATACCTTCCTCCAACAAAGAGTAGAACTTCTTAACCTTCGTCTCAAACACACGAACCTCGTCGCTGTGAAAGTGTTTGATTTGTTTGAAATCGGTTGATTGGTCAGAGAAATATTGAACATTGTTTAAGATTGAGTTTGAAGCCGCAGCGAAAAACTGGCTCTACTCACCGAAGGCCCTCTTCTCTCTCCTTTCTGCTTGTGACATCGTGTTTCCATCCAACACCTACAACCTCTGGTGCCGCATCCTGGCTTTCCTCGCCAATGAATCCTCTTGTGATCATCGGGAAATATTCGCTTATCATAGATTTCTGCGCATCCAACTTTCCACGCGCATCCACCGGTCGTTCGATTGGTGAAGCTTTCTCAACAGGTGCACTGTTGTTAGGGTGTCGCAGTAAACAAACACAAGTCGCCAGAAACAAGCCTTAGATGTAGTCATGCAAATATTATATGAACGGTGTGTAAATAACATATATGCTGAATTTTGCCCGACTCCAAGTCAGCGAAAAACAGGGATTGCTCGATCGAAATGAACATTCTACAAGCAATCTCCTTTTTCGTGATTTTATTGCCAACCTACGCAAACAACAAATGATCAAAATCAGAGGCCCCCGCAAATGTTGCGTGGCTAGGACTGAACGAGTCACCTAGCGCAATCAACGCCATTCTGACATGATTAACGCCATTGTGGTGCAAGCGAAGAATGTTGCCAATCCCGAAGTACAGAGCAATGATAGCAAACGCCAGCAGGAATACAAGTCTAAAATGTATATGCCGAACAGGGAAAAACATGGACAGTGAGAACAATCATGTGTTTACCATTCCGTTTCCCTGTGGAGGGATGGAAGATTTGTTGTCGATCATTGGCACGAAAGAAATGCTTTCTACGCCTACGAGCAAAGCTGATTCGTCCCATGCCATACAGCTGCAATGGAATGATAAAACACACTCGACTCCACCGCCCTCATAGACAAAGGCTTAACCGACAAAAACATGACGTACCGTGTCTCTGGTTCCAAGTCACTTTGCTGATAGTCACTTCCAGATATTTCGCTGAGATTGTCTGAAATGTCAGTTGATGCAGTGAAATCCGCCATGCCCTTGTCTGCGATAACCGCCCTAAGGTGCTTCACCTCTGATTTTGCTGCACGGCCAATTCTTCGCTCCTGGTCCAGCTGCTCTTCCAGCCTTGCAACTTGCGCGCGATGCATAGCTAGGGCTTCGGGGGTGATTGTTTGTCCGATAACCACGGCATCCACAAGTGGTTCGGTTGGGACAGCAGCGCCAGCAGACACTGCTCTGGAGTGTATTTTTGACACTGTGTCTTCGACACCAGCACTAGATAATGCTCTGGTGTGCGTTTTTGACACCGGCCCCCCTGGACTCGATGGGGCCCGTGAAACCATTTCCTTCTGATACTGGAGGTCCTGGGAGAGCCTTTGATTGCTACTCCTCTGAACGTTCAGATCGTTCTCCAACTTCCTCACGTTCTCCTTCTCGTTCGCCAATTCCACCTCTAGTTGCTTGATACGAGACTCCAAACGATCAATTTCTTTCTGCTTCTCAGCTATAGCCTTCTCACTTTGAACTTTGCCCGCGTCGCTGGCTGCCTGCGCTTGCAACATGGCCTTGAGACTTGCCATCTCCATCTTAAGCTTTTCGTTATTCTCCTTGAGCTTGCCCAAGTCTTTCTGTTCATGCTTAAGTTGAGCGAATATCTTCTTTGCAACTTTTCGTCGTAAGCAGCATTGCAGCGCAATTGTAGCTGATTTGAGCTTTCTGTATGCACTCTTGCGGACTTGCATGCGGCGATAGGACTGAACCTTCGTGGCAGCGTTGACCTTCCGAATGGCACGTCCGCGATATTGAGCCTGGAGACGTACTGTTCCACGACGACCTCGGTTGTACTTTCGTCGACTGATCTGCATACGGAAGGTGTTTGTGAGAAGCAAGCTGGCCTGAGCCTCGCGAAGTCTCCACCACCTGGGGGGAAATGGCAAAGAAAACGAATGGGTGAGTATCGTACATGTGGTGACTTAGCCCTCACGTGATTCCAGCAAACAACTTACCGAGCACGACCCAAGCAACCACGATACCACCTCTCAATGGTAAGGGCCGAATCGCCTTGGACGAGGTACCTTCTATTCTGTTGCATCCCTCTCATCCAACTCTGAATCAGGGTGACGGAAGCATTCTGATGGAACACTCGATGGCTCTCCAACTTGTCGTGCGGGCCCTTCCTCATGCAAACTTTTGACAGCCCAAGCTGCACATCTGATTTCGGGAAGACCATGGGTTCCGGCTGTCTTTGTGCCATTCGAATTTTATTCGCGCGGGACATGCCACCATCCTTGTTGGTGTAATCGACCGGTTTGGCGCCCTCCGCCAATAGAATCTCCATGAACTTGACGCATAACGTTTGCAGATCGTTGCAATCGTCCAGGCTCCAGGGCAAGACGCTTTCGGGAACCGACGGAAGGAGCATGCGATAGCGCTTGAAAAATCCAGCGTGGTCCAGGCGAACGGGATATCCCATACGAGCGACGCGAACCGCCTCCAAAACACCGCCATAACGCAATTGCTCCGTGAGACGCTTACGAGTCAACAATTTCGGCTTGGCCGCATCATTTGGCTTGAGACACCTGATGTAGTGCGGATCCGTGGTCTCGATCATTGCGATGAGACTGTCCAGTTGCACCTTGAACTGCTGGCTGACGGTCTTTTGCTTCGCTGGCCCGTCTTTGGATCCGGAGTCCTCCGACTGGTTTTTTTGGACCGCGTAAATCTCCTTCATCAACTCCGAGGAGTCCTCCTCGAAGAGAGATTGGGCCGTCAGCGGGATTTCGTCGCGATTCTTCTCAAGGAAATTGGTCTCGGCGGTGTACGCGACGTTGCCCGCGAAGTGACGCACGCAGAAAATTCCCTTGGCCTGCTGCATCTTGGTAGCGCTGTACCGCGTATTGTCCGAGACTTCCTGATTCTTTTCGGGGAGGTACGTCTGATTCAGCTTATTCGCCCAGTTTTTGTCGTTGCCGCGCTGGCCAAGCTTGCACTCGTCGTCCAACAGGGCGAGGATGCCCCTCGGCCTGGCCTGGATGGTGTCCAAACAATCCTGATTGTCCGGAAACTCGATGAACGCGCAATCGATCTGCTCGCGCTCGTACTCCTCCTGCTCGAGCTTGAAGATGTATTTGTTGAATTGCTGCTGCAGGGCCTCGTTCGTGAAGTTGATGCACAGCTGCTCGAAGGAATTGACGGCGAAGCTCTCGAAGCCGAAGATGTCCAATACCCCCGCGGAGGACCGGATGTCCTTATCGTTCTCCCACTTGATGCAGTTGTTCACCTCGCTCACCACCCAAAGGAAGACGGCGCCGTAGACGGTCTTCGCCAACGCGTCGCGGGCGTCGGCGGCCTTGTCCGGCGCGAGGTTCGAACGTATATGCTCCCCCCTCGCGACTATGATGCGTATCGTGAGGGCCGTTTTCAGCTTGCCGAGGTCGACGCCTAGGAGTTTGGCCGCGTCCTCCACCGTCCTCTCGTCCGCGATGGTCGCGATCTCCTGCCCGTTCGCGTCCATCGTGCTCTCGAACTTGACCTGGCCGAGGTGGAGTATCCCCGCGATGATGCTGAGGACGCGATCGATCTTCTCTTCGCCCCAGCCCATGCTACGCATCGATTTCAGCGTGTACTTGAGACCGTCCTCGTCGGAGAATTCGCGTAGCTGCGGCGCACCGCCCTGTCCGGTGAGGTGGAAGTAGTTCGACAGTTCGAGGCCGCCCGTCAGGCCGTCGTGGAAGCCGTACTTCTTGTGCTGCTCGTCGGTGGCGCCCCTGAGGAGCTGGTAGAAGATGTGATAATTTCTCTCGCCGGAGGCGTGGTACCCTATCCGGACCTTCTCGAGGAGGTAGGTCTGGACCTTCGCACCCTGGAGTATGCCCGCGCGGTTGAACCCAAGCTCGATGAACTTACCGAACCGCGAGGAGTTGTCGTTCCTAAGGGTCTTGGCGTTGCCGAACGCCTCGAGGATCGGATTCGACTGCAGGACGCGCTCCATGATGCTGCCGTCGGGACCGCTCCCGCCGTCCGACGACGACGGGGCATTGTCGTGGGACGCGCTCCCCAACGTGGTGAGGTACAGCATGACGATCTTGGTGGTCTCGGTCTTACCGGCCCCGGACTCGCCGCTTATGAGTATGCTCTGCGATTTGCGCTGCTCGGACATCATCTGACGGTAGGACCGATCTGCGACGGAGTACACGTGCGGCCCGAGGGGCCTGGCGCTCGTGTCGCCGAGGTTCTGGGAGCGCAATAGACCCTCCTGGCGGTACGTTTCGAGGATTTCCTGCGTGGGCGGAAGAGGAGGAGGGGGTGGGGGGGGGGGAGGAGGGAGAGGTGATGGGGTGGGTTAGCGGATTTCATAATGCGATGATGTTTTCGAATATATACATGCGGCGAGACGAGACGGTATTATTTTTCAGGATCGCGGGGCGATTCGGACGGAGATGTGCCGCCCCGCCATCGTGAAGAAGAAGAAAAAAATAACTCATCCATCAAAAGCGGGGGCTGGCGCTCTCGAATAGAAAAAGGTGCGGCCGTCCAATAATCCTTACTTCCCCCCCCCCCCTCTTCCCTCCCCAACCGCACATCGTCTTCATCATCATCATCATCATCATCGTTGCCAAAACAGAAAAAAAAGACTCACCCTGGTGTAAAGCGGCAGCCTCTGGAATGGATTCACCGCGATTAGCACGGGCCCGGTCCACGTGTATATCTCCCCCCGGAAGTACCGCTCGCTCACGGCGTGCAATATCGCCGGCTCGTGCAGGTGCGGGAGCGAGATCATGTCGCTGTCTAACCCGTCCCGCAAGTCGCTCTCGCTGAGGGGGGCGTTGGCCAGTTCGACGCCCTCGTACTTGGCGCCGTCGTCGTCGTTACCCCTCCCCCCCCCGGCCCTCGTCGTCGTCGTCGGGAGGAGATTCCGCGTCAGGGTCGTCCCGGGCGAATCCCCCCCGACGTGCCTCAGGGTGAGCGAGTCGGACGTGCGATTCGTGACCTCCGAGAGTATCCACGGATCGTCGCCGGCGTCGGAGTAGCACCATACCAGCGTGCCGGCCTCCATGGTCTATAATATAATGTAGGAGTAATGTATATTCGTTCGTCGTGCGTTGCCTCCTCTACCTCCGCGTGGGCGAGTCAGGGGGCGGGGCGGGGCCTTGGCTGCTGTTTACGTCGGTCGCCCTAATGCTCCGCAAAATTATTGTATCCCTCTCTATCTCTCCCTACCTCTTCGAGGGATATCTAGATCCAAGACGATGAGTATCTCTCCCCGTCCACTCTAGCAGCAGCAGCAATGACGAAGGGAGTCCATGGCACCCCGCGATAAACTGTGTTTTCTGAAGCTTTCCCCGCCAACACACGCGAGGCAGATGGAAGACCGACGGCAAATCCCCAATATGACGATATCTTACGGACGCGGTGGGATTGCGATGCCCCCCTGTTGTTTTGCTTGGACTTACGACGCACGTCCAACACGCCAAATTTTATTACTCTTCCTTTTTCTCTTGGGGAGGCGTTGGGGAAGAATGCGCGGAGAGTAGAGAGACGAACGGGAAGAAAACAGCCGCCGCGGGTACTTCGTGACGTGTTTAGGGTTAAGCAAAGCATCTAATCTACTCTATTTTTATTGTACGATAACTATCTATCTACTCTACTCCAACGTATCGTAAATTCCTTTTCAGTAGTCCTACTAGTTATGTGTGTCCGTCTGTCCGGACACAAACACTAGCTACTAGTTCCTCCAATTATGAGTCCCGTGGCCTGACGGCCGGCCAGCCAACCGCACAAAAAAAAGAAAAAAGAAGCGGGAGCGATCTTGTGGCCATTTTCCTCTTCCCAGAGTATCGCAGTTTCGTTGCGCAGTCGGACATTGCATGTGTCGTTTTTGCCCATGTACCATGTTTGTTGTGGGCCTGACTCTTGAGCACTACACAGCACGCCCACGCACCACCGACCGCTAAAAAGTCTTTCCCCAGCCACCCCGAACGATGGCGACGACATCGATGCTCCGCCTCCTAGGCCCTCGGCCGGGTGGCGGCGTCGGCCCCTCCGCCCTTTCGTCCCTGGCGGGCAGCGTCGCCCTCCTCCTCTCCCGACCCCGACGACCCCCCTCGCAGCACGCAGCGCGAACGACGACGCATATCCTCCTCCATCGTCGTCCGAGAGACGAGCAGCGTCATCGATCGTCCCGTCCCCTCTCGACGTCGTCGTCGACGGACGTCGACTTCGACTCCATCAAGCGACGGAACATCGGCATCTCCGCCCACATCGACTCCGGTAAGACCACACTCACCGAGCGCATCCTGTACTACACCGGCAAAATAAAGTCCATCCACGACGTCCGCGGCAAGGACGGGGTAGGCGCGAAGATGGATTCCATGGACCTCGAGCGGGAGAAGGGCATCACGATCAAGTCCGCGGCTACATTTTGCAGGTGGAAGGACGCGTTCATCAACATCATCGACACGCCCGGACACGTCGACTTCACGATCGAGGTCGAGCGCGCTCTTCGGGTGTTGGACGGGGGGATACTCGTGCTGTGCGGCGTTTCCGGCGTGCAGAGCCAGAGCCTCACCGTCGACAGGCAGATGAAGAGGTACAACGTCCCGCGTCTGGCGTTCGTTAACAAGCTCGACAGGCAGGGATCGAACCCGTGGAAGGTCATCAACGACCTTCGGAATCAGCTCAAGCTCAACGCGAGCGCGGTGCAGGTGCCCATCGGCCTCGAGGACAATCACGTCGGCGTGATCGACATCGTCGAGATGAAATCGTACGCCTTCGAGGGGGAGAAGGGGGTGAATTTGGTCGAGGGGGACGTTCCTCCCCACCTCATGGACGTGGTCCTCGAGAAGAGGGCCGAGCTGCTCGAGCGACTCGCCGACGTCGACGAGGAGATCGGGGAACTGTTTTTAATGGAGGAGGAGCCGACGCCGGGGCAGTTCAAGGAGGCGATACGGAGGCGGACGGTTTCGTGTCAGTTCGTGCCTGTCTTCATGGGATCCGCGTACAAGAACAAGGGCGTGCAGAAGCTACTCGACGGTGTCGTCGATTACCTCCCGGAACCGCGCGAGAAGAAGAATTACGCGTTGAATCGCGCCAAGGACGAGGAACCGGTGGAGGTCTCGTGCGACAAGAACGATCCGCTCCTCGCGCTCGCGTTCAAGCTCGAGGAGACGCAGTTCGGACAGTTGACGTACATGCGTATATATCAGGGTATGTTGAAGAAGGGCAATCCGATAGTGAACGTGAACAGCGGCAAGAAGATCAAGCTCGCGCGGATAGTGCGAATGCACTCCGACGAGATGCAGGAGATCGACGAGGCCCACGCCGGGGACGTAGTGGCGATGTTCGGGGTAGATTGTCGTTCTATGGACACGTTCAGCGACGGGAACATGGACCTGGCCATGAGCACCATGTTCGTGCCGGAGTGAGTCTGCGTACTCTCTAATTCGTTTCATGCGCTTTTGTGTTGCGACATATATTCAGCCTTCCTTAACAATTTTTTCGTATGTGGAATCCCGTAACGATGCACGGCGACGACGAATAAAAATTTACCAGGCCGGTCATGAGCTTGGCGATCAAGCCCGCAGACACATCGAAAATGCAAAACAACTTCGCGAAGGCGCTGACGAAGTTCACGAAGGAGGATCCCACGTTGCGCGTGAGGGTAGACTCGGAAACGAAGGAGACCGTGCTGAGCGGGATGGGCGAGCTGCACCTCGAGGTGTACATCGAGCGGATGAAGCGCGAGTACGGAGTGGAGGTGATCTCCGGCCAGCCGAACGTGAACTACAAGGAGACGATCGCTACCAAGACTCCGTTCGATTGGCTGCATAAGAAACAGACGGGTGGTGCCGGTCAGTATGCCAAGGTGGTGGGATATATCGAACCGATGACCGAGGAGGAAGTGAAGGCGCACGGTAAGCCGAATGAATTCAAGAACAGGTGTATCGGTACGAACATCCCCCCCGAGTATTATCCCAGTTGCGAGAAGGGAATGAATGACGCCATGTTAGAGGGCGCTTTGGTGGGGTGCGAGGTCGAGGGCGTACGCGTGGTGCTGCAAGATGGCGCATCCCACGCCGTCGATTCCTCCGACATGGCCTTCCGGATCTGCATGGCCAACGCGATACGCGATACCATGAAACGAGCCAACCCGAGCGTTCTCGAGCCGATAATGACCGTGGAGATCGAGATCCCGTCGGAGTTCCAGGGTGCTGTGACCGCATCGCTCAGTCGACGGATGGGCATGATCCAGAGCAGCGACATGAATGACGATGGAAGCGGGTTGAAGGTCGAGTGTCAGGTACCTCTGGCGAATATGTTCGGTTACTCGACGGAATTGCGAAGTTTGACGCAGGGCAAGGGGGAGTTCACGATGGAGTACTTTCAGCATAGTGCAGTGCCAAGGAATGTACAAGAGGAGTTGATGAATGAGTACAAGAAGGAGAGAGAGGCTCGTGAGGCGGCTTGAAAAGCGGATAATTATAAGCAATTGGAATACACTCTTTTTGATTTGCTCACACGTTGATGCAAATCATCAAGATTTTTTTCGGTCTTCTTTGGTCCTAGTAGGTGTTACTCTTAATATTTGGCGAATAAATACTACGCTCTTGCATTAGGTACACACCCATTCCCAACTCTTTTTAAGGGTTCCACTTCGGTATGAATAACTCGCTAGTAAAAAGTTTATGTCTGATGGATTTGGCAAGGGCGCTATGGTAGGCCCTGACAAAAGATTCCAGTGCTTGGCTCAATTGGGTCTTGAACTCTGTCTCACTGTTCCGAGTGAGTTGCCGCCCACAATGCCGTTGCACCATGCATCCAACAAACTCCTCCTTGTTGGACATATTTGTCGCATCCTGGATGGCTGCAGGTATACCGGTTCTTTTTTGCACCGTGACTTTCACACACTCCTCCTTCTCTGCGCGTTTTCTCACATCCTTCACGGACAAGTAACTTGAAAGTGCAATTCGTCCGACAAAAAATACCTCCTGCTGTCTGTTCAAATACGGACAAAAATCCGTCTCACTCTCGCGGAGCTCTACTTCCTCCGCACAAACTTTGCTCTGCGATTTTCATCTCTATAATATACATCTCGATTTTATCAAGAGGCTCCTGCATCGCCACCATGTCAGCAGCAGATGACCTCAGTTTGGTACCCTGACATTTCTCTTGTTCTGTGTAGGTTGCCAAAAGGCTCTCGCCTTATTCCTTGCCTGTTGCTTGAGCTCTGGCAGTGACATCTTTGACTGTGCTTCTATTTTTTGCTGCTTCGTTAACGAGAGGAGTTGTTGTACAGACAGCTGGATACCACAACATTTGTTACAATGGTTATTCTCATCACCAAAGGCAGATTCTGCGTGTGAACCAAAATCGTTGTGCTGAACATCATTCAGATTTATTTGCCTCCTTTTGAAAAGCGGCTTGTGCCATCTTTTCTCCGTCGAGTGTTCTTCCTTCTTTCTCGGCAGCTAGTGCAAGTCTCGAGGAGGAACAAAGTGAAGACAATGTAGAACTTGATACAATAGAATCGGTAGCAAATATTTGTGATGATGTATTTACATGTGTGGTGTCGGAACAGAACTGGGAAGCGGCTGGAAAAACAGTGCGAGCAGTCTCCGTGCTGTCTCCAACAAATTCTCGTCTTCGTTTCCCGAGGTTATCTCTATAAATCCACCGGCTGTCGGTGTCCTTTTCAGGAGAAGTGTCTTTAACCTCACGACCAGTATCCATTGTGCAGCATATTGAAAAGAGGATTGGGGTAAGAATAAGAGATGAATAATGTCCACCGAGCGACTGCCGACATAATTGAACAACATTGCAATTCGTTGCGCAAGTGTTGTAAAATATATGACTCAGCTTCCGTCCGCGACCAACTGTCATGCCAACATCATCACTAATGCTGCTGCTTTACATAGAGGATCAACAGAGAGACATCCTTCCTGTTTGGGATACCCTTTGCATGAGTCACGGGGTCTAGAGCGCATGATATTATTGGGGTCGTCTGAGTTTTTCGCTCACTTTTTTGTCGGATGCGAAAAAGAGTAGACGTAGGAATTAGTATTAAAACAACTGCTCAGAATGAAGGTACGGTCAGGCTCTGTGTGGTGGCCACTCCCTCCTCCCCCACATAGCAAATCTCTAATCCATGATTATCAATATTCTATGGGTTAGTGTGCCATTTCATGGTTTCCGTGATTATTTATTTATTGAGTTGCAGAAAAAATAAGCATATTGTGATCGTTTATGTTGAAGTGGTTGAGAGCTGCAAGTCATCATGTATCATCATTGTGACATGATTGACATTGCCTAGAGATCCATTTCTTCTCATGGGCAATTGTCACAGCATCATGCAAAGGTTGATGTGATCAGTGGCTTTCTTCTTTCTTGTTGTCCCCCATTGAACAAAAGGTGACCATTGTCAGCTGTCACCCTCATCTGCTGCTTTGCATGTCCCCACCATCATAGATTGTTGTCCTTGTCCCCATCATTGACATTGTGGCCATCATAATCGTAGTCATTGCACTTGTCGTGCTCCTTGTTGGTTGGAGGAATCAGACCAAACCAAGCAACAGCTACAGCCACAGCCACAGCCACAGCCACAGCAGCATTGTCCATATTGTTATTATCTGCCCTTGGATTGGGGATTGGCTATAGTAGGGTAATAATGGCATTGGTTGGGTGACATCATGTCTGCGATGGCATCCTGTCAAAAATAGCATGGCATTTGAGGGATTGAGGTTCTTGGAGAGACCCTAAACTCAATATCAACAGCATTGCAATCAGGTTATCTCCCAATAGCAACGGCAGCATCGATGGTAGCAGTTTGGTTGGTGGCAGGAAGCAAATTCCACCATGATAATTCCAAGCAGGCAAGTGTCCAACTAAGTGAAAGTGAAAGGCAAAAACAAAGAGTTCAATTTAAACAGTTGAAGTGATAGAGCTAGAGTCAACAGGTACAGAAGACTGTCACCGTTTCTCAGGAATCCAACACAACAACCACATTGAAAATTAATACAATGAAGGCAAAACACCAAAGTGAAATCTATGCATGTTAGCACCTCACCTTTTCTCGGGAATCAAACACAACAGCCACATTGAAAATGAATACAATTAAGGAAAAGAGTGCCAAAGTGAAATCAATGCATATTAGTACCCCATAAATGAGAGTAAGGCAATGTCATTTACTGCTAGATGAGCTTAACATTATGAGAATGATGATCAACGGGGAAAGGGTGATGAAAGATGATAAAACAGTCTTATTTCATGGTGACCGGTCCCAGGCTGAATTATTAAGTTTAAATAGCAATGTAACCCAGGCTGGTGCATGTTCTTGAGTCATCTCGTGCTAACATTACACTTACAAGCTTTATGATTCAAGTCGCCAATGCTGCAATCTCTTAGTCCTCATTACTAGTTGAAATTACATTCATTTCTTCCATGTTGCAAACTTCATTTTTCATTGACTCGGTCAAGAAAGGCACCGGGAAGAAACATGATCAATTTTCCTTGCATAGTGGCTATGATTAGGATGCCCTAGGTAGAAGAACTAAGAGCAACACAACAGGCATAGCATTCTATGCTTTGGCAAGAAGTAGTGGGTATTATATACCTTACTGAAACAATCAATGTGCATAAAATGTTAACAATGTTCCAACTTCAAAATGACTCAGTGATCATTGCATATCATTCTGATCCATTACCTTACTTACAATGCCTTGTCTTGCACATGATATAAACGCCACTAAAACACATCGGTTCATTACTTGGATCTCACAAACTCAGCCCTGGGTCGGTCGCCACGATACAAGTACAATGTCCCCGTTAACATCTTAACAATCGTCACGTTCTCATCCTTCTTCACCCTCTTTTCTTTCGTCGCCTTCTTTTTCATGGGAAGCTCTGGCAATAGGGCGACTTCGCCCGAAGAGCGTGTGCCAATGCGAGAGGAATTTGCTTTAGCATTCTTTGCCTTGGTGGTTTTCTTTTTCGATGTGGATGTTGTGTTGGACTCCTGAGAGAAGGTGACGGTCTTCTGTGCCTTATTGGCCCTCTCGCTGCCACTGTTGAGATCGGATTCGTCGATTTTGCGTTTCCCCTTGGAATTATCATCACTTGGAGGAGAACCGTTGCTATTGCTGGAAGACGGAGACGAACCGCGTGCGCCAGAGTTAGTCTTCTTGAGTTTCGGTGCTCGGTTGGTCATGGCCTCTTGAGCGTTGATGATTTTTCCGAGCACCCCTTCAGGGATTTCCTCATTCTTACGACGGCGATCGGACGGATTGACGATCCAGATGGGTTTTGCACCGGCGCCAGCGGTAGTCTTCTTGACGAGCTTGCCAGTGACGGTGCTGCCCTTGTATAGGTACTGAAATTGAAAGAAAATCGGCGGCGGCGTTGAGAGATACTCTTTTAGTGAGAACACATCATATGATGTCTCGTCATTTTCGATGCGCACACGCTGCAAATATTATGTCATCGATTATTTCTGGAAAAGCAGCTTCAAACAAGAGCATTTTTTCATTCACTATTCAGCGCATGCCTCCTATATGAATGGTTTCCACGAGCACTTCAAAAACTGCACCCGTGCGACCCACAGAAGCCGCAATGCATGCAAACAAACATCACAATTCGCGGAAATGACCTGCCACGGAACGACACAAAACTAACCTCAACGTAATCACCCTTTTTGTAGGCGCTGTTGTTGCGTCTTCCAGTTCGACGGGGCGGCATGGCGATCGTATTGAAGCGGTGAGTTAGCCGGTGATACTTAACGAATTTTAGTAAAAGGTAGAGTAGGGCAGAGACTTGCTTTTCAGTTCTCTCTTGCTCTCTCTTGCCGGTCCTTCGGTGTGTGATGCTTCTCTAGAGGAGTAAACGTGTCTTTCGCGCCGAGACGCGCGCCCTAGTTCTCTACTTAGTACCATTTCAACATAGAGAGTATGGTGTAGTTTATGTACAACGAAAAAGTAAATCGCTTAAAATGTTCGTAGATATGTACTTCCACACTACTCTATCTCTAGATAGGAGGAATGAAACAACAAAAAATTAGAATGAAAACAAATCTACAAATTCCCACGCCTTCTGATGAATGGAGTGACAATCCTTCGCTCAACTTCAAGACTGTAAGATAACGCCACTCCCGCCATTTTGATATGTTTTAGAGGAATTCCCTTTGCCGAAAAATTGTCCGATTAGGATTCCGACTCCTTATTTTCCAGACGGGACGGATTGGTGTCTGCTAAAATAGTAACAAAAAACAACGCCCATACTTATCGCTTGTTTAGATACTTATCCGTCCGTGAACAAAAAAAATCTTCCTTAAATACTACTACTACAGTGCCCAGTACAATTGTCCTGCGGGAAAAATCTCTTTTTTTCCCGTCGTATGATTCCTCCCGTATGCTGTCTACAGAAGCTAGCGGAAGAAATTCTTCCCCGTGCTTCTGTAGAGAGCCTACAGTAGGAATCATAGGATGGGAAAAAAAGAGATTTTTCCCGCAGAACAATTGTACTGGGCACTGTAGTAAAAACAACACCTCTCTGGAATGACCCACACCAAAAAGAGAGAGCCGCCATGCATGGATCACCATGCTAAGGGTTCTTTCTGGTCCACATCATAGTGGCAGACTGTGCCGAGGCGTAGATTAATCGATATCATCATAAAAGACACAACACCGTCGCATCGAAAAATGGATTCCGCCAAGGACATGTTCACCCGCGGGTCCGACTACTTCAACTGTCGCCTAATGCCCCACGGCGCGATCATCCTCGTCCCCGCAGTCTGCGCCACCATGGGCCTGTGCGCCTCCCTCGCCGACGACGGGTGCGACTACGCCCGGCTCCACGGGTCCGCCGTCGAGATGCTCACCGGATCGAACATCGTCCCGTACGTCGACTGCGGCATGTCGGCGTATCGGATACCCGGCTACTACCCCGCCGAGAATTCGTGGAGGGTGGTTTACACCGAAGAGTGTCAGTCGTACGCGAACATGGACCTGCTCGCGGACACCTCGTGGGTCGCCGCGGAGTGGCTGCGCTTCATGGGACTCGTCGTGGGCATGACGACGTCGATGTTCATGTGGACTGCCACCTTCCTGACGCTTAGGCCGAATTACTGGCGGGCGTCGGGGTTCGGCGCCGCCACGGCATGCCTGTGCCAGGTCTGCTCCTTCGTTTGGTTCTACACGAAGATGTGCCACACGACCACGACGAACTTCGACGACTTCTCGGCGGGGCGGGAGGGGGAGATGAACGCCGGCAACTTTCGCGAGGACTATCACCCGAGCACGTGCTCCCTGTTCTTCGGTTCCAGGTGTTCCATTGCGTCCAGCTTTCTTTGGGCCGCGGCCGCAGCGCTGGTGCTGTTGCGAGAATATCCCATGCCCGTGCCGAGGCTGATCGCGTACGACGAAAAGATCCTGATGATGCCCCCCTCCGCCTCGGGGCAGAAACAGCCCGCGAGGGGGGGGGGGGGGGACCGTGGCATGAAGGTGCGGAATAAGTCCCTGACGAAATCGCAGCAATCGTCTCAGTCCTCCTCGCAACGGTCCCTCAAGATCGTATCGGGAACGCCGCCGCCGGCGGCGGCCGTGCCCGATAAGAACGTCAGGGCCTCCCTCCGCACGAGCGTGAGACCGGTGGCCCCGTTCGATTCTCGACCGGGAGAGTTGAAGGTGTCGACCTTATCGGATGCGTCGTTCGTCTAGGCGGTGGCAGGGATGGATAGAGAGACGATAAGACCATTCAACACACGGGCCAACATGAAACCGAAAGCAGGGATGAAAACGAAAATGGATCCTGAGCTGTGGATCTGTAATGAATATGTGGATATGATGTTAGAAAATGAAAGAAACAGTGTTGAAGATATATAGTACTATTTGGTCATGCAATTCAATGAAACAAAAGTTGATTTCAACAAACAAGGGTCCAGCAGAGAAGAATTCGTAGACATCAAATGTTATTTTCTCCCAATACTAGATCAATCTCAGGATTATGGGGGAAGGTATGCCATAGGAGACTTAAACCTTTGCTTCCGTGCGTTTAATACAGTTTATTAATATTGGAATTATATTTCTTTAAAGCTCTTTGGCTTCTATTGCTTTCTGAATCATGATCAGATTTTATAGATCTAAATTATAAGCCTTAACATGCCAGGCTATTTATTTGTTAATGTTAACCTTTGCACTATCATTGTTGAAGAATCCTGGTTGTACCGCGCATCCAAGGGGAGCATGTCATTGTACTGGCAATGACCGATAGAATAACCTGTGGACAAGATGAATCATGTAATTTTCAAATTAATGTTCTTATTTGACATCATCAACAAAATTAGACTGTTTGCTCTCCTACCTCACTAGAGTTGTTGTGTTTGCCATCATTCTTGGCATTCCTCTAAGGCCACAAAGTGATTTTATATTTCATTTATGTTTGTTGTTTGAATCACCAAAACCACAAACAATGGGGCGGCATCCCCACACACACTCCCTGTACTACTACTACTAGAAAAAGAACGACAATATCAGCAACGAAAATGCAAACTTTGTGTCAAAGTGATAGCTGACTAAATTCAATTTAACAACCCCTATGAATAAACTGTGCATTATCTTCAGCATGTGAGAAATATTACATGCCATCACTCCAAGGCAAAAAAGGAATTTTTGGCGGCCTTCAAAAACAGTAAAACCAGTAACTTTTTCACCACAATCATCAATAAAATAAGCAAAAAGGGGGAATTTCTAATGCAAAAAAATCTATAACTTTGGACTCATTAAAGATGATTACCACATTAAGGTCAAACACATACAAGTCATTTGACAACCTTCATATGCTGTGAATGTGCATATGGATGTGTCCTAACCAATATAACCACTCTAATGCAAGGAGACCCAGCTTGGGGAAGTCACACACCAGGTATCTTCCTGATGATGACTCTGGGGCAAAAAATGAGAGCAGAGTGTAGTGATTGTAGCTGTAGACCCAATCACATTTGTTCCCACATCAATGTCTAACACATACAAGTCATTTGACAACCTTCATACGCTGTGGATGTGCATATGGATGTGTCCTTACCACATTTTGGCCAGTCTTGTCGACCCAGCTTTGGAAGTGAGCTAAATCCTGGGTAACTCTCCCGGGCAATGAATGGTGGTGAAGTGCAGTGATTGAGGATGTAGACCCAATCACATTTGTCCCCACATAAATGTCAAACACCAAATACATACAAGTCATTTGACAACCTCCATATGCTGTGGGTGCGCATATGGATATATCCTTACCACATTTTGGGACAGTCTTGCAGACCCAGCTTTTGGAAGTGCTGAGCTAGAATCCTGGGTAACTCCCAGGGAATGAATGACGGTGAAGTGCAGTGATTGGGGCCGTAGACCCAATCACAATAGTTCCCACATCATTGTCAAACACATACAAGTCATTTGACAACCTCCATATGCTATGGATGTGCATATGGATGTGCCCTAACCACATGATTACAGCTTTTCTTGCAGACCCAGCTGTGGGATTTTACAGAAATCTTTGGGTACATTTCAGCAACAAATGATAGTAAAGTGCAGTGATTGGGGCTGTACTAGACCCAATCACAAATGTTCCCACATCATTGTCAAACACATACAAGTCATTTGACAACCTTCATATGCGGTGGATGTGCATATGGATGTGTCCTTACTACATTTTGGCCAGTCTTGCAGACCCAACTTTTTGATGTTTTGAGCAAGAAGTCATCTGGGTAACTCTTCCAGGCAATGAATGATGGGGAAGTGTAGTGATTGGGGCTGTAGACCCAATCACAATTGTTCCCACATTAATGTCAAACACTGAACACATACAAGTCATTTGACAACCTTCATATGCTGTGGATGTGTGTTTGGATGACATTACAGTGGCTCTTGCAGACCCAGCTTTGGAGATCACAGAAATCTTTGGCTTTGGGTACACTTAAAGCAACAAATGATAGCAAAGTGCAGTGATTGAGGCTGTAGATTGAATAACAATTGTTCTCGCATCATTGTCAGACACATACAAGTCATTTGACAACCTTCATTTGCTGTGGATCTGCATATATGGATACATCCTTACCTCACTTTGGCCAGTCTTGCAGACCCAGCAGATTTTGGAAGTGAGCTAGAATCCTGGGTAACTCCCGGGCAATGAATGGTGGTGAAGTGCAGTGATTGAGGCTGCAGACCCAACCAAGATTGTTCCCAAATCAATGACAATCACATACAAGTAATATTTGACAGCCTTCATATGCTGTGGATATGCATATGGATGTGTCCTTACCATATTACAGCCATTCTGGGTGACTGATCTTTTGGAGATCACAGAAATCGCTTTGTAAATTTGAAGCAATACATAATAGCTAAGTGCAGTGATTAAGTATAGACCCAACCAAGATTGTTCACCAATGTCAAACACATGATTCAAATACAAGGTGTTTGACAACCTTCATCATATGCTGTGGATGTGCACAGTGATCTGTCCTCTTTGCCACTTAACATTTACTCCTGTTGGCCAAGCTGTGGAAATGACTCCTTGAATTCTGATTCTGGTGGGTAACGTTTGTGCAACAAATCACAGGGTAGTAGTGCCATGGTTGAGGCTTGAGGATATATGTTATTTGCTAAAAATGGTTCCCACAAAATAGATTATTCAGTGTACTAGTAGACTATTGAATTGAGTGAGTACAGCAAAAAGTTTTCGAGACTCTCAAGAGGGGTATTGTTCCATAACTTAAAAATAGAGTATTTATTGCATCATAGTGTGTAATAGATAATATAATAATAGCACCAAGGTTTGGTTCTCTCAAGCTCTCTCTAGAGTATGAGTTTAGTCAGCCGTTTGGGTCTGCTGAAATGTTTCAAATTTTTTAGGTCGATAATTATTTGCAAGGCCATCAGAAAAGCCCAATTATCTTGACGAGTCTCTGGCATTGAAGGTCAAATAAACACTCTATCCAACTCTCTTCTCCATATGTATGTGTATCATGGCAATGCGATCTATTAGGGCATTAGGCACCAAATAGGCTAGATGCAGCATCACTAAGGTAGCACATTGATTTTTGATTTTTTGTGACTTGATTTTTGACATCGATTGAAACACCGGGGCCTATAGTGCAACGAGCATTGCTTACTGACCCAGACCGGTGGGGATCTCTTCTTGTAGTCTTATGAGGCGGGACCTATGTAAATTTACCACAACAGTTTCCCTTTCTTTGGGGCTCATTGTTCATGGGAGCCATTTCTCTTCATCTCAATCGGAAGCAGGCACCACTTCAACATGTCTTCGCGAAACCAAAAAAGTGCATTATAATGTAAGAAGATGATGACTTTGCGGAGCCTCTTTGTAGGGGGCCCGGCACAATTAAATGGCCGAATTTCCTTTCTGAGTGTTCAAACTGCTCTACTAGGTGTCATTAAGATATCCTGAAAGTTTGGTAAAAAATGACCAGAACCCACCCGTTGGATACGTCAAAGTAACGCTAGGGGCTTTCTGGTCGGAAAGGTTGTTGGATTCGACGGGTTTTTTGGTAGTACGATGTCTGTGGTGACTCAATGATTGATTCTTTTTCCTTCTGAGTGTTCATGTGTA
>JALLAZ010000087.1:0-25009 GCA_036939755.1 Stephanodiscus triporus
TAGTTGCTGTCGTGGGGACGCAGTGGAGGACTCAACAATCAAACGGGTCAAATGGGATTTCTTTGTTGCCGCTGACGTTAAACTGCACCCTTGGAGGTGCGTCAGACTGCACCCTTGGAGGTGCCTCAATCTTCACCCTTGAAGTTGCCTCAAACTGCACCCTTGGAGCTTGGAGTGGTAATTGGTGCCCAGGTCGGAGCGCGTCGGTAAGTCCTTTGATCGCATCGATTTGTGTGTCACCGCCAAGCTTTTTGCTGCCTTTGATGGCATGTGAGAGATCTTGGATTGCGTTGATTACCAGATCCTCAGTCGTCAATGTTGGCTGCATGATGTGCTTGTGTTTGAAATAGACAGTGTCGGAGATTCGTTTTGATCATGTGGCCTTGACAAAGATGACATGACATCTGTAGTGATCCGGGGACGTCTTGAGGTACCAGCCGTCACTTGAATGCTCACCCCATGACTTGCGTCTGTTTGGCTTGATGTGAAATTGTACGGCACAGCCCATGGGAGCGAGCGGCATGTGATTGTAATCAAAGTTGCCGTGATGGTAAGCATATGCCGATACATTGGGTGCCACATGTGATTGACGGAGGAGATTCAGGGTAAGGACAATTTGCGGGACCAACTCATGCCACTGATGGATTGGGAAGTCGTCCGATACGCCGCCAAAGTTGAAATAAAATGGCCCTTGTAAGTTTGTATCGCCCGCTCCGCAATGTTTCGCCTGTGCATGTCCGCGGGTGTTTTCTCAACTCGACAACCATTGGCCCGAATTGCATCTAAGAATTCCGCAGGTGCTTCGTTGTCGAGAATGTGCCAATCAGGGCAGATGACCCCCGTTGCCATCCATTGGGCATAGATCCGTTTGTAGGCCTTGGTGAGTTCTTTTGCTGATCTTGATTTCATGGGCTTGGCGTCAATATAATTACCGTCTAATTCAACAGCCATGGAAGTGATCGGGAAACGGCTGGGCTGATCGGTGTACATGGCCTTCTTGGTCATGTCCAACACCCGTAAGTAGACATCTTTGAGTTTAACTCCCGGTGTTGGCTTTGCAAAGCCGACCTGAAGCATCGCATCTTCGTCAATTACTTTGTCGATCTAACACCTTGTCATGATTGCTTTATGTGTCCCTTCTGAGTTTCGTCCGACTTTGGAAAGAACTTGTTGACATTGTCGGCTGTCATACCGGGGAAGGTGATGAGATTTTTGTGGCGAATTGCATTGAGGAGTGTTGCCTTTGGTGGGAATCCAAGTGCGGCATGACCAAATCGAATGACCTCTTTTGTCGAAGGTAATTCATAGACATTCATGGCCTTTTCCTCCGCGAGGGGTACCGTCCATAATCCTCCGTTGTCCCGCCGCCCTTGGAGCAGCGGTGGTTTGTTAATGACGAGTTCAAAGCTGTCGTTATCATGTACAGTAGCACCTTGAAGGTAAGGATGGACAATTGTTGTGTAGCCCTGATCTGCCAATTGTTTGATGCTCATTAGTGCTTTTGTTGACATTTCAGGTATGACGGTTGCTTCCCGAGCTCCAGCTGTGAGTTGAGTGAGAGGCAGGAGGGCTGTGTTCATTGCTTTCATGAAGTGACCATTCGCGGTGGCAACAACTGATTTGCATGATGGACCGGTGAGTCTGAGTCCATCTGCTGATTTGACAAAATTGCTCGTTGCGCCCGAGTCTAACATTGCTTCCTGGATGGCTCAAACCTCTTGAATGGCGTCATCAATGATGTGATCCTCGGCTCGGCGATCGTCCTTGATGGCTTTCCATTTTTCGAGCCGTCGCGTCCACTTGGATGAGGGATGGGGGCTGACGTCTGATGCAACAATCAATTGGGCATGTGGTTTGAATGATGCGCTTTTGATTGGGTCAGGTGGAGGTGATGGAGAGATGGGCCCAGCAGCGGTAACCAGGTAAGAGAAACCTTTAGTTATGGATTTCTATCTTATCCGGCTACCATTGCTCGGTGGGCTCATCCTCCGGACACAGTCAAGCAACGGTCTTGGTGGACTTCCAGTTCAACGGCCTGAGTGCCTTGTTGGCATCAAGTTCCAACACTTGTCGTGGTTGGCGTGCTTCTTGCTGAAGTGGGGGCATTCGACTCGAGGTTGAGGGGGCGTCTTGGGTGTCTTGGGTGGAGTGACGACGGGCGCAGTGGGTGCCTGAGCGGATAGGAGCTTTTCGAACATGGCCATCATGTTTTTCATCTGCTCCGCATTTTGTGCATGAAGCACATTAGCCACTTCAGCAATGACCATGGCTTGAGCCTCGGCGTCCGAAATTTTGTCCTCTGTCGCCACATTCGCGATGCCTTTTCTGACAGATCCAGCGGTCGACCTGTTACGTTTGACCATCTTGGTGAATTCAATTTGAATGTATACCCAGAAGTTGCCAAAGGTCTTGTCGGCCGTAGGCTTTGGTAAGTCAATACAGCGTACGAGAGGCGCAACTCGGGTTGCTTGGGGATGCTGTGGCGTTCCAACTGACGCTCATATTTGTCTGCTCGTGTAAACATTGTGACTGGTGCTTCCATTCCGTCCCATGGTTCCAACATCTTGGTGTTGAGATCAGTGATGTCGAGGTCATCCAAATCTCCTCCGGCGTCATGCAGTAGTTCGAGGAGTTCCAGTGGCGACACGACTTGGTAGCCAATGTCTTCGTCGTGCTTCTCGGAGACCCATTCTTCGTCGACTGCTTTGACAATGGCTTGACGAGCCCATGATTCGCATGCCATGTAAGTTTCAACCTCAATGACTTCTGCTATGTTTTCCATGACTTGTTGTTTGCAAATCTTCTTGTCGTCATCTGCGGTTGCTGGGTATGCTCCAGGATTGATTGGTCGGTTGAGCTTGGTGCCTTTAGATGTACGACATATTGGCTTTCTGGGACTACAATTCTGATGTGTCCTAGCGTCTAGCGCAGCGGTCAGTTGCATCGTGACCTTGTTGATGTCGTCATCCGTTGGTTGCCCGTCGATCTTGGTGATTTCAAATGCTTGGAGAGCATTGAACACGTCCTGAAGGATGCCCATGATTGCTGTGAACAAATGCCTTTGGTTTTTGTCTTTGATTCGGATTAGTTACGATTGCTAGACAGCGGCAAAAGGATCAGTGTGGGTAAATAGATCGTAACTAATTAATGAGCAATTGTGCTACTCTTCACTTTTGCAAACTGTGAAAACTCAAAACTCGAAAGTGGGAATTTTAAATTCTCACTCCTCGCAGCACTCTCTACTGGCTACTTATGTGACTTGTACGCAGAACATGTCTAACAGAAGCACCGACTGAATTCATTCAGGGGGTCCAACCCACCGTTAAGCATAAAGTATTTGTGATCACAAACATTTTAATTTTGGGAACGCACCACTGTCTGGCGACAGAAGATGGTGGATTGTTTCACAAAAAATAAAAATCTCGCGAACCGGAATTGAACCAGTGACCGACGGATGACTCTGAGGCGTATGCCACTACAGTCCGCCGCTCTGCCAACTGAGCTATCGCGAGATCTTTCAGAGCAAAATATTTTATTGCCTATATAAACTGTCAGATAAGTCGATGAGAGAGATGAGAACTCCAGGCAGCGGAACGTAGGTAACACAGCCAAGCCTTGTTGAAGACGGTATGGGCTTTAGCTGTGCAGTTGGTTGGTTCAACCCTTATTATTTATCCTTGCCATGCAACCAACGCCACTCGCACCTCACCACTCGCCACGTTTCTCGGACGCAATAATATGAAAGATGAAAGCAATTCAAGTTCACCAGTTCATGGACCTACCATCCTCCCTCCAGGAGGACGGAAAAGTTGATGCCCTCCTTTCAATGAACAACGACTTACCGAAGCCGGATCTTCTCAAGAAGAATCAAATGCTCGTTCGAGTTCTAGCTTGCAGCCTTTCGCCGGGTGACGTCATAATGGTTCAGGGAAACATGGTCTTCATGCACCAGCCCTTTCCTTTCATCCCCGGGATGGACATTTGCGGCGAGATAGTCGACAGGAACGGCTCCGCCAACTTCAAGAACGGCGATATCGTGGTCGCTTCCAACGGACTGATCCCCATCGGTGGCATGGCCGAATACATGGTCATCGATGAGGGCGAAGCTGTTATCTTACCCCCATGTGTGTCCAAGGAGCAGGGCGCTTCCAGCAGTAGCGCCGTCACTGCTCGCAATGCGATCATGGATCACGTCAAGGAAGGGGATAGGGTATTGATTTTGGGCGGAAGTGGTGGCGTCGGAAGTGCGGCCATCCAAATAGCTAAAACTCACGCCAAAGCTTCCTTCGTTGCGGCTACCTCTACGCAACTCGACTTGTGCAAAGAGCTCGGAGCGGATCAAGTCATCAACTACAAAAACGTGGATTGGTGGACGGTGGATGAATACCAACAGGAAAAGTTTGATGTCATCATCGATACTGTCGGCGGTGGCAACTACTATGGACGCGCCGAGAAAGTACTGAAGACGGCTAAAAAAGGGGGGACTTTCGTGGCAGTGGCTGGCGATGATCCCCAGCCTGACTGTAGGACGGCCTGGAAAGTGATCAAGTTTTTCGGCAACATGTTGAAGAATATGATCTACACAACGCTGAAGACGAGGACACTCCCGAATTACGTCCCTCTCTGGCCACATGATCTAGCAAAGAGTAGGAAGGAGGTGTTGGAGTGGATGGAGCAAGGTACGCTGACAATCAAGCTGGATGGCGATCCCTTGCCGTTCACCATGGCAGGAGTTCGTCAAGCTTTTATCACGGTTAGTAGTCACCATGCTCATGGAAAGGTGGTTGTAAAGATAGCAGAATAAAGTCCTCGAGAGCTCTCGAGAGTCTCAAAAGGTTATGGTTCAGCATAACTTATAAGGAGTAATCACGACTATAATAGCCCATGAATGCATAACAGGTCATGTTCCCTCAAGCCAACTCAAGTCAATTTTCCCACTTGACTGCCATTCTCCTAGACAGAGGAAAACAAAGATGCCAGTATTTGCTCTAGATCCCGTTATTGCTCAAACAGACTGCAGAAGATTATGGATGCACGGATTACTTTAATTATTCCCTACCACCGTCCTCCACCGTCCTCCACCGTCCTCGTCCGACGACCGCAACGCACACTCGATTGCATTAAAAGACAAAAATCAATTGCTGTACGGCCGAATGTGACAACCCAGCAATCCCCGTCCGCCCCACGGACGCGGTCGAAGCTCGACGACCTCCGTCTTGGTCAACTCCGCGAATCCGCCCAATTCGGACGTCTTCCTTCGCACGACGATGGAAATGGACTTGTTCTCACTCGCCGCTAACGGCAGGAGTTCCGCGATAGCCCGGAATTCCCGATGATTGGTGCTGTCGACATCACCGAACCGTAGCAGGACGTCGTTCTCTTTGATGCCCGCCTCGGACGCGGGCGAGTCGGGCGAAACCTCGTCGATGATCGCAAATGGGGTGGCGGCGAGTTCCGGAAATGAGACCCCATGTTGTCCCTGTTGTTGTTGTTGTTGTCGTCGTCGAGCAGAATCGTCGCTTTCATCGATCGCATCATTCCCGCTTGCTGTGGCGTCAGTAGTACCGCCGACGGGACGAACGGCCGGGCCGACGGCGAGATTCGACGCCAGTGCGGCGCTAGACGAGGCACTCAGGTCGTCGAACGACCTCGTCTCGCCATTCTTGACGCCAGCGACGCTTCCGTCCCACGATCTGACCACCCATTTCCCTGTCTTGGGATCAAATTTCGGCTTCGGCTTGGGCGCAAGTCTCAATTTCAATTCCGCCTCGTCGTCCTCGGCAGTGGTGGCACTGGATTGCTTTTCCACACTACCCTTCGACAGAGTGGCGATCTCCATCAAGCCTAACTCTATCTTCTTCTCCAGCGCCCTGTGATCGGTTTGTATCTCCTTGAACCGCTTGCGAAGCGTTCGCGCCCGGTAGACGTCGATGTCGGCGCGAGGGTATCCCTCGGCGTCGACCAAGGGGGCGTCGATCCCGATCGGCGGTCCCTGCGAACCAAAAAAAAGCAAGGCGATTTTGAACGACTAATCATTAGAACGAATATGACATATGACGACATTGCACATTAGCACCCAGGCGGCAGCGACAAAATAATTCCCCAGCCAGGCGTGTGGCTGTCTCAACAACTCACCCCGCTGGGCTGGTTGGCGGTTAGCTCCGAAACGATCGCCTCCGCCTCGCTCAAGAGGGACTTCTTCTGCGTATCCAGGGAAAGCAGCTCTCGACGCATCGATGCCAGGAGAGAAGAGCCGGACGATGACGGATCGGACGTGACCGCGGCTGCCATGGTGAGTGGTGTGCTGTCGTCTCTCGCGCTCTCCCCACTTCTTGGGAAAATTGAACGACGCGGGAAGCTCTTTAGCTAGAGGTACGTACGTGGTAGGTATGTAGGTAGATAAAATAATTTTAACCTCTAAAAAGCAACGTACGTTTTAATGTCGGATTCTCATAAAAAACACAAAACAAGACTTGCTGCCGAGCTCTCGCCGAACTAAGTCGGGTCTTTAGATCGGAAGTCTTCAAAGCTTCACAGGAAACAAAAATAAAACAACACCACCGCTCGAATAACGATGGCGCTTTCGATCAACGCCGCCGTCGTCGCCAGTAATTGCGACGAGAACGAAGCACCACAGGTTAGCAAACGAAAATCCGAATCGAAATCTCTCTGGTGCAGCCACCGAGTGGCAACAACTTCCTCGATCGCCGCCCCCGCCGCCGCCGCCGCCGTCCATCGCGGTCCCCTATACGATTTGAAATCGATTCCCAAAGTGGAAGCGGCGATGACAATCACAGTGGCCGCTCCAACGGCATTCGCCGGTCCGTCCACGAGGCCGTCGATCCCGGTTCCTGCCCCCTCCGCTGCTAATCACTTCGGCGTCAAAAAATACAACCGATTCAAATCGCTGCAACTATCCAAGGACGAGATCGAGGCAACGGACGAGAAGCAGGCAACGGTAAACCAGCTGTCCGAGTGGCTCGCGAACGAGGCCGCGAAAAAGAATAAGAAGCCGCCGATCCACTCCTCAAATCACCCCGTGCGAATCCAGACCAAACCGCGCATCAAGAAGTCGGATGTAGAGGCCACCGATTCCAAGCGCGTGAGCGTCAAGACCCTGAGCTCGTGGATGTCCGACGATCCATTTGAGCAGAAGAAGCTCCGGACTGTGCGCACGGGGCGCAACGTCATTGCCAAGTCACGTGTCTTCGAGAAGGAAATGGAAACGAGGGCGGAAAGGGAGTGCGACATCAGGGCGGGGAGCGTCGAGGAACGGACGGCGTGGCTCAGCGGGGCGTTCAAACACGAGGTAGACGAGAATAATGCGGAGGCGCCGACGCAGGAGAAGAATGTCGTTCGACCGTACCAGTCCAAGCCGAAGAGGGATGAAATGCGGATCGAGGAGAACGAGTTGAAGAGTGTGAGGGACAAGAAGGAATGGCTCAGCAAAGCGTTCAAGAAGCAGAGTGAGGGCGCAGCAATTCACCAGACCAAATCGTTTGAGGAACAGCATCACTCCTGTGGGGGCGGGACGCCCGCCGTTCACCAGACCAAGTCATTCGGAACGAAGAACGACGACACCGCGCATAGCATTGCGAAGTCCGTCACGGAAGATGTCTTGTCCCTTCCAACGATCAACCAAAGTATGAGCTTTGACGGAATCGGAAGGCCATCAACTCTCAATGCGTTCGAGAGACCAAACGTTGTGCGATTGTATCAAAGAGACGATGACGAGGAAGAGTTGCGCCCGGAGGAGGCGTTTAAGTCCGTGCACGACAAGCAGACGTGGCTGTCAAGCGCCTTCAAAAAGCCGATAGGCGGCGTTGGTGGCTGCCGACACGGATCGTTGGCGGGGGCGAAAGAAAACTTTCCTAAACAGCCGAACGGACGTGGGCAGATGGTCCACTCGGTAGATTCCGACAAGGACTCGATCGTGGACGGGGCAGCGGACCCTCTTTCAGCGAAACTAATGACTGATACTGATAGTAAATTGCACGCGCTAGGCATTGATGACACGGACAAAATGTCTGTGGCCGATCGTGCTAAGTGGCTCAAGGGTGCATTCAAGAAGTAGAGCATTGAAGTATTCTTCTTTTGGTTTGTAAAGAAGGAATGTGTAGATGGATGTAGATAAGATGTTGTAACTTTGGGTACGATTAGAAAACAAGACATTTCGTTCAAACTCATGTGGGTATAAATTATCATCCATACCAGGATGACAAATGCGAATCTGACTACAAGTAACCCGTTTCCCATTGAAGACTAAGCCCATCTGTCTTTCAGTGCCATAAAAGAAAGAGAACAACAGACGACAGGCTACTCCTGTCGCGAGGCACACTGGCGACAGCCTTGAGGAAGGTAGTTGCCATTCCATAAACCCCAGAATTTTGTTGAATAGATGTAAGCACTTAAGTGACTCATTGCCTCATTTCTTGATCGCAACACCCTTGATGTGAGGCCTGACAAAATACATCAATAAGGGCATCGGCGCGTAGAAATCCTGAATTTTCACCTCAAATTGATCGCCCAAGTGCGTTTCGATATCGTCCCTCAAATTCCTGAACGTGCATCCATTCCCAACTATGTAAAGGATCGGCGCCACCACGCCCTGTACGTACCACGTGGACGTCCTCTCCTTCGCGACGACATGCTCCATGAAGACGATCCGCCCGCCCGGCTTCAGCGCCCTCTCGGCGTTGGCGAGCACGTCCGCCACGGAGTCGACCGAGCACAGGACGTGCGTCAGGATCACGACGTCGAACGATCCGTCCGTGACGTCCGCGGCGTCCTCGCCCTTGATCTTCACGATCCGCAGGGGAAAATTCAAACCCCGGGCGTCGCGCTCCTTCCTCATCTCGTCCTCGAAGAATTTATTCGGTTCCACCGCCACGTATTCCTCGATGTTCGACTTGGTGTCATTTTGGAAGCACCTGAAATTTGTCCCTGGTCCCGGCCCGTACTCCAGCACGCGCCCCGACCCCCCCCCCTCCCTCATAATCGAACAGCGATGCTCGTCCAGGGGCAGCGATCGCAAATTCTGTCTCACGCAAAGGCCGGCCATGTTGCGACTCCGGAATTCGTCGTTAGTGGACAACGCCAGGAGGAATAAGCCAACGACGGACAGCGCCAACGAGACGAGGACGGCGACGCCCAGGGTGATGCGACGCGTCCACTTCCCGCGCGAGGGGTTGGCGCACAGCAGGCGCTGACCATAGAGGAGGGCGGCGGACGTGGCTAGGAGTCGGATGGTTACGAGGGGTATGGCGAAGCACGAGGGGCAGCACATGATTGTGGTGAGGATTAACTGTTACGAAAAATGAGAACTCGCACCCTTTTTTGTTTTTTGTTTTCTCGCATGTTGGAGGGGCGGGGGCCACTGGACAAGACGGCGGAGGCCAGACGGGAATATCTCTCTCTCTCTTTCCGACGACACGCACGCCAAAAACCGAGCCGACCATGACGCCCCTCCCGCCACCACTGGCATTCCTCCTGCTGACCATCTCCCTCCCATCCGCCCTCTCCTCCACCACGACGTCATCGTCGCTCGCGAAGTCCGCCGCCGCGAAATCTTCCCCTTTTTACTACGATCCGACGTCGCGTTATCCCACCCCCTCGACCCTCCTCCTCCGACGCGATGGCGGCGCGCTGCCGTTCCTCTGGCGGAAGTGGGATCGAGCCAAATCCCTTGCCCTGCTCGAGCAGGCCGTGGAGGATCACAACGCAGAGATCGTCGCCACGTCGTCGAATCTCGTCGACTCGGTCAGTTACCGACGCTGCATAGCCCTGCCCCTAGACGACCGACTTTTCGATCCGCCGCCGGGGGTGTTCAGTCACGGACACGTCGACACCGGCGACAAGATGAGCCTCTCGCGCAATTTCTGGGATGCCATCGCCAGGAGCAAGGCCGAGGTGAGTTGTTTTTTGGTCCGGCCTTTCCTCATTTAATCCCCGTTTCGTCGGCGCGCCGCGTATCGTGTGAATCGCGTCGTATCCGTCGGATCGATATCGTCGCGATCCCGATTCTTCCGCGCTCGCATCATCGCTCAATCGCCCCGTCCTCCCCTATTTTCATCGCCGTCCCGACGACCCGCGCACGAATATCATATTCGACGTAGGTGCCGTGGCTATTCGAGGTGTCCCGCGTCGAGGGCGTGACATCCCCCCGCGTTCCCCTCCCCCCCGACGAGCACCACCACCCCTCGTCGACGACCCTATCCCGCGCCGTCGGCGGCGCCATCGACTTCCGCTCGCCTAACAACTTCGTCTTCCTGCCGCGGTGGATGTTCAAATCCTTGGGATTGCGCCCGTTCGACGTCGTGGACGTGAGGCTCGTTACGAACACCCCCCCCGGCAGCGCGGTGAGGTTGCGACCGCACACCTCGAAGTTCCTAGATATCGGCAATCACCAGGCCGTGCTCGAGACGGAGTTGAAGCACTACAGCGCGCTCACGCTAGGGAGCACGATACCCTTCGACTATCGAGGCGAGCGGTATCACTTCGACGTGGTGGACCTGAGGAGCGCGCCACGGGGGGAGAGGGTGAACACGGCGAAGGTGCAGGATTGCGACATCGCGGCCGAGTTCGTAAGAGCGAGGGATCAGCTCAAGCCGAAGAGGAAGACGAAGAGGAAGGACGAATGAGGTCGCGGATGCGTTAATTTTGAGAATGGATTTACACAATGACAATGATTGGCATGTGGAATCGGACAGTCGTTTACCACTGGCATCGATTTTTCACAATATGCGAAAATGACGCTTGCAATACCTGACAATGCACGGTGCAAATATCATCATTAAATTGACATTTTCAGAAGGAGTCACTCACTTCCATCAGTAAGTACGAGTGAAAGTGAATATCATTTCTAGAATCAAACCGAATTCTGATTTGGAAAAAGCCGACTCCTCTGTCGACTGAAATGGATGGAATTACATGGTAGCATTTATTTCTACCTCCACTTAAACATGTAATACAATTTATCATGAATGCCAGCTCCTTTGAGATATTTGCATGGATGCAATTAACGCGAAATCTTTTTCCCGATTTCGGATCCCCAAAGGACACAAGGGATTAGCACGTCCTCGCAGTATGTAAAAACAAAATCCGCCTTCGTATTAAAGTGCTGCATCCATCACCGTAATTCCTCACTCACATACGGCACGACTTTCCTCGACTCGATCGCAACCTCTCTTTTTTATGCAGAATCTCACGAACACAGGGAATTTTTTTTTACTCAATAGGAGGAGGCACATCATCTTTCCCCCCCTTCGTTTTCTTCACCACGGCAACTCCCGCCACACAATCCTTGAAATGCTTCAGGGGCGTGAACTTGACCCGCGTCGTCGCCGGTTTAGATATCCTAGGTCCCTTGGGGTCCGACGGATTGGTGTGGCTCATCGGGGGTACCTCCCGGGCGGCGAATTTCCCGAACCCCGTTATTATCACGGTCTCCTTCTTGGTGACCGACTGGGTGTATTGTTCATTTGTGTGTGTGGAGGGGTTCAATTATGCATGGCGTTGCAACGGTATTAAGCGAGGTAAGGCGAGCCACTACGACCACCCAAGTATAACAATCGATTCTTTTCGTCGATGGGGAAGACATAAGATTCAGCAGGGCCATAGTACCACCAACCACAAACAGAGAGATCGAAGCGGGCGAGGGCAACTCAGCGATAAAATTCACGCACCTCCACGATCGTGTCGAACACCGTGGTCAATATCTTCCTGCTCTTCGATAGGTTCAGATCGTGCTCGGCGGCGATGATGTCGGCGATGGCGTTTTTGCTGAGCGCCGTCCGTTCCTTGCCATCGTCGTCGTCGTCGACCTCGTGGCCTGGGCCGCCGCTAATGAATGATGCCCGCGTAAGGAAGGCGGGCCGCAACGGCGGGAGATTGGTCGCCGCGGTCGATAGGGCCGGTCGAAGGTTTCGAGAGAGGGAGGAAATCATCAATAATTGGTGTAAGGTGTTGTGGTGTATGTGTGATGTGTGATGTGTAACGATAATGTTGTTATTTTCTGGCGCGTGCCGGTATGGTATCTAGGTAGACACTCTACCATATTGCGAATATCATGGCGGATGTTGATTTACCGAAGACCATTAATGAATCAGCTCAGGCTGGAAGATGGCATTCAGCCCACTTTGAGAGAGATGCCACTTGAAGGAAGGGGACAATGACGAGGCCGGGCTCGTTCGCATCCATCCCTAAGTGGTGGCACGGTTGGCCTTGGAGATGTTTTTTGGATCCACCGAGTCTCTTGCACGCGTCTTGGCGGAAGACAAGAAAGAGGGCGAGGAGCTTGACCCTAGCGAATAATGCAATGGTTTTCCAGAGGGCCGGTATGTAGCCACAAGAGTTCGAACATACTAGCATGGACACGTCTCAAATTTCTGATGTTCAAAGTGATAAAGTGGATGGCGGTGACGACGAAGAAGCTTTTGTTGTTAACATAGAGCTGTTTCAATGCGATTGCTGCAAGTGGAAATTTGCACCTAAGATCTATGAGAGACATTTCGATAGCGACGGTCAACCAAAATGTGCCAAGGCTGTTGACAAGAAAAGGCCAGTGTACAATGCCGCAATGGTGAGAATAGCAAACAATGACAATCTAAACAAGGACGAGCAAACGCTTGCGCTGCAAGTCTCCCTGAATCAGAATACCACGGCCCCGAAGAGGAAAAGCAAAAAGAGCAGTAAATGGCAAAAGGAGTCCGTGGCGTTTCGTGAAGCGATGAAGGCAAACAGACTCATGAGCCAGGCGGAGAAGAAAGACGAGATACTGAGGCATAAAAAGCACGGCAAGTCTCGCGGTGTCGATGATCATCCTTGGGACACAAAAAGCTCAGAAGACGCGGGAGATCATTGATGTATTGAGGATGGCATGGATTATTGCGCACCGATGAATGAGAGCAACCAATCGGTCCACAATAAATAATAATAATGTTTAATATCACGGCTTAGCACCCCCTTTCTTATGAATGTTATCACGTCTTGTGCCTTACACGTATCGTTTACTGAAGGGTGCGAACTAAAAAATCAGACCCCCGCAGCTCTTCTCACACAAGATGACATAGATCGCCCATCAACACACTGACCATAGCCCCTCCCCCCCCCCCCCTTCTCACATTCCGCCGCCATGTGAGTAGGCACCTTCGTGGTTTTGGCCTCGAATATCGTTGCCTACTTCGGCATGGACATCTTCTGTTCTTACTTTGGCATGGACATCTTCTCGGCCTTCGGCATGGACATCTTCTCCGTAACCGGCATGGACATCTTCTCCGCTACCGGCATGGACATCTTATCCGCCTTCGGCATGGACATCTTCTCCGTCGTCGCCGTCCACGCCGGCTTCTCGGCCTTGGGAGCCTTCTCTTTGAACACTGGAGAAAGGAACGAGAGTTGTCGTTTAGCGCAGAAACGAACGGGTAATTGACGTTCGCGAATGATACACTAACGCGTTACACACGCGCTCGCACAAAAAAAAAATTGCATCAATCGAAACAGCCCGAAGCAATGCTACTCGTAATGAAGAAAAAAAAACGGGGCCACACTCACTCTTGTGAGCTTTACCGCTCGTCTTCGCGGACTTGGTCGACGCCTTCGAAACTTTTTCGGCCTTCGCATCGACGGTCGAGAGGTGAGCGATAGTTTTTTCGGCCTTTGGCATGGACATCTTCTCCTCCGACATGGCGGCGACTTTTTCCGCCTTCGGCATCGACGCGACGCTCATGACCCGCCTGTGCTTGTTCCCATCGTCGCGGTCGGCGGATGCGAGCGGCGCGGACGACGAGCAGAGGACGGCGACGACGACGGCGGCCGCGGCAGCGGCCTTCGCTGGCATAGGAGTCTTCATCGTTGCTATCGATGTATGTGCGTTCGTGAACGATAATGTTTATCAATGGTTCCGAAGTATGACGTGAGGAACGGCCACATGCAGAATCGTGGTGGTCGACTAATTAGGCCGTCGTTTGACGAGTTCCCATTTTTTTGGTCTGGGAAGAACAGGATCTCGCGCCCTTCGATTTTTTCCCCGCCGCGTCGTGCAAAATTAAATTCGGGGTTCGCCTTCAGTAAAAACTCGACAAAAATGTGTAGAATCTTCCTTCCTCCAGGTGGGAATTCGTAGGGGTTTGATTTATGTCTTTTCTGTTTGGATCTACGTGGGAATGGTATAAATATGAGAAAGATGTCCTTGAACGGATAGTTTGTCGTGCGAATCGAGGTTAGAGTGTCGTCTATTTCTGGGGGGGGCCGCGCGAGGGGGGGGGTGGATAAATAATATAATACTAATAAAATAGTAAGTAATAAGGCGAAGAGAGAAGGGGAGAGTGGGCGACGTGATCCGTCTTTTTCACACACTCTCTCTCTTCATCTTCTCACTCTTGTTTTCTCGTTGGGGGGCCGGCCGGGGGTGTGGCGGGGTATCGTACACAAACAAAATACCTTATTATTTTTTTGGCCGACCAGTTCATCAGGCGATGCCTAGATGACAGGGGACCCAGACGACGATCGCAACAACGGGCAGCAGCATCAGACGAAGCAGCGGCGGTGGCGGCAATAGCCTCATCACCACCATCAGCATCATTGTTGGAGTCGTCGGAGTCGTCGGAGTCCGTCGATCATCTCGTCGTCGTCGTCGACGGGGCAACGATTTCCCTCCGCCGTCGTCCGTCCCCGGCGTCGTACGGATCCTGTCGGTCTTCCCGTCCCCACACCCACACGTCCACCATCCCGCCCCACGACGTGGACCTCACGTCCCAGACCGCTGGGGTGGAGACCGAGAAGAAGAAGAAGACCCCCGCCGGCCAGACCACGACGACGACCGCCGCGACGTCGCCGCGCCGAGGCGACGAGGGGATCCTACGAGGGGAAGGACCCGACGACGACTACGATGGGGGAGGGGGAGGGGGAGGGGGAGGAGGAGGAGGTAACATCGACGGGAATCTGAACGACGACCCGACGACATCGACGTCGACTTCGACGTTTGCGACGGGCGAGAGCATGACGTCATGGGCCATCGACGACGGTCGCGACGGAGGCGGCACCGTCGTCGATCGCCTGCTGCGGCTGAGGGTGGCCGCTGACTTACCGTTCCTACACGTACATCATCCCGCATCCTCCCTCCTAATACGCAATCCCAAAATGACCGCACCCGCCTTCCTCCTGTTGTACGTCGTCCTAATCGTTATTTGGGTTCCGCTGAACCTCCTATCTCGAATGATGACGGAAATGGGCGTGTGCCTAGTAATATTCGCGACGATCGTGCACGCGGGACGATGCCTCCTTCGTCTGCTAGCGTTCCCGGGATCGAACGTTAGGGTTTACGGGGAGGTGGAGAGGGAATTCTCGAGGTACAGCTGCGAGGTCATCGAAAATGCCGCGGCCGCGATCGAGGAGCTGGCGATGGCCGCGACGTCGACTTCGACGGAGGACGACGACGGGGAGGACGAGGGGGGGGGGAGGAGGACGACGCTCCTCCTGCGCGACGCTCGATCGCGAGCGAATGCCTACGGCGATCGCATCCTCGGCACGTACGCGGAGGTACTGCGTCGTCTCCTCCTCCTGCCGGACGGGAACGGATCGGAAAACGACGTTCTACGGCCTCGATCGACCACGACGACTACGACCACGACCACTACGACCACGACCAGGCACGGGAACAATCCCCTCATGGGGGACGTCGGAAACCTCGCCGGACTCACCGAACGCGCGCGATCGGACGGGAGGGAGCTACTCTGCCTCCTCGATTCGACGTTGTCGGACCTATCGGATCTGTTGGAATCGACGTCGACGTCGTCGTCGATGTCGTCGGTAGGGAGGAGGAGGGGGGGCGGCGGGAACGACGACGACGTCGCCGGGACGAACGGCCGATCGACGACGAGAGGGGGGGGGGGGGGGGAGATCGCGGAGCGCGCATCGAGGGCGACCGCGCGGGCGGGGGAGCTGCGGGACTTCGTCTCTCGGATGAGGTCCATCGCATCGTCGTCGTCGTCGTCGTCGTCCTCCGACGGCGACAGCGACGGAGGGATCGACGTTGGGGCGGACGCCGTGCGTCATCGTCTCGAGGGCGACGGCGCGTCGCCGTCCCCGTCCTCGGCGAGGGGCATGGCTACGTCGGCCTTCCGGGCGTTCATCGGCATGATCGATCCTCCCCCGCACGATAGCATCTTCGGATTGGACGTCATCAGGGGTTGCCTCCTGGCGCGGTACGTCGGCGCGAGACAGTTTTGGGTGGACAGGGGTGGGTGCGTCGCGCGGTGGTGGTGGTGGTGTGGGGGGGGAGGTGGGAAGTTGGACGTCATCGCGATACCCTCGTCGGTTAGCGATGACGGGGGTAGGAGGGACGATTCCGTCGAGAGCTTCCTCCCCCTGTCGCCTCGTAAGGGTCGAGGTGAGGAAGTCGGGGGTGGCGGTAATGTCAACAAGAAGAAGAGAAAGGCCGTCTTATATTGCAATCCGAATGCAGGCTTGGTGGAGGTGGCTACCGGCATGGGTCTTACTGGAGGGAACGTCGACGATAGCACCAGCGATGACGACGAAAAGGAACCGTGAGTCCCTAGTGTTGTCCTGCATATTCTTAATTTTTTCCCTTCGCTTAAATTTTGCGAGCATTGCGCTCATTTTTATTGCTAGTACCTGTTGGACGGAGTTTTACATAGACCATGGTTATGATGTTTACCTGTTCAATTATGCTGGATACGGCCGGAGTTTTGGGGGGAGCTCATGGAACCAGACAACAGCCGAATTCAGCCACGGGTTTCTGGGTGCACTGAAACGAGTCCTTTTTAGCACCTTCCTAGCTTTCAAGCCGTCGTCAGAGTCTCTCAAGTTTGATGCCGCCGTTGTTGCGCGACACATTGTTGATGTCGTTGGGGTTGATGAACTCGTCATTCATGGGGAAAGCATTGGCGGAATGGCAGCTGCCGGAGCAGCGAAGGCGTTAACAGCAACATTATCGCTTTCAAATGTGTCCACCGTCCTCGTTTGCGATCGGACATTTTGCAATCTGGAAGCAGTGGCACAGAGGCTCGTTGGTCGTTGGACTGGTAATGCCATACGCCTTCTAACACCAACGTGGAGCAACGATGTTACCCGCGACTTTTTAGCGGCGAGATGTCCTAAGATCGTAGCACAAGACAGCGCAGACGAGATAATTCATGACTATTCATCTCTAAAATCCGGACTGGCGTTAGCAGGAGAATTGACCAAAGGCCAGACGAGCAAAGTCGGATGGATGATGTCCCCGCTGATCGAATACCAGATTGCAAATTTAGACAACGTTAGCGTGACGGATTCCAGGTTATTAAGCACGTCACATCAAATCAAAAAATCACCACCATTTTGGCCTGCAGATAAGCACGTCTTGTTGTCTGAAGCGCATCATTTTGCAGCCTGCGTCACCCGAATAGGAAAGTTAGCCACTGCTGCGAAGAAGCAGATGCAAGCTGGCGCAGATACAAGACACCCAAGTGGTGATGACGAGGGCATCGAAGTTTCTCTTTCATCTGACAAATCACCAAAATTAATGCCTGCAATTCCAGCGAAGAAGAAAAATGCAGAGGCTGAAACGCTCATTAAATTGTGGAAATCGCTAGCTTGCTGCGATGGATTATGCGGCCATCCTTTAGGGCATACTGTCAAGGAAGGATTTGATTGCACTATTTCATGGCTTTGCTGTACTGTCGTATTTGGACCTCAGGTACTTGCCGAACAGGCAGAAAAACGATGGGACAAACAATCTCAAGATGCTTCGATTAGTTTGGAAGATGGCCGTGTGATCCTTCCAGAGGACTTTGACCTGCGACCATTGGGATATCAATTGGATGAAGACTCTGCAGCAAATTACCCTTTACCCATTCCTGAGGTATTATCATCGCTGAAAGTGTTGGCTACGCAGATGAAAGCGGCGAAAGGTATGTTTTGTGTTCTCTTGGCGCGTTTGAGCTCTTTCTCCTCTTATTCAGCATTCGTCGCACTCATTCAATTACTGCAACAAAATTAAGTCGAAGCAGAATTGATCTATATTATCGGCATGTTGGAGTATATTGTAGCTCGGACAAGTTCCAAAGAAGTCATGTCACTCTCAGTTAGGCGGAGAAATGGATTTTTGGACGAACAAGGGGTGATCTCCACAGGTTGTTTTCTCAATCTTCACTGTGGTCATAACAATCAGTACTCTTTGGAAGAACGCAGGCAGCTTATTGCCTTGATTCGCAGGTCTTGCGGTGATTCTGTGCTGTAAAATATTAATAAAACAATATCACATCAACATATGTTGAGGAATTTCATCACCAAACCTTTAAATACTACCCGACTCCATATCACTTTTATCTCTTCAACTGATGGGGATACAATGTCAATCAGATGCATTATCCAAAGAAAAAAATCCTCAAGGCACATATTCTAGCTCTACACCAATAAACCAAATGCATGGTCTGAAGACATACGTCATGGTTTAATCTTATGTTTTGATTAATCCTTTGCCACCGTCATTGGCTGAGCATACTAGGTTACTCTCCTGCTTTCCGAGTATGTGATTTTGTGTGGGTGCCAGAACAGTAAGACAAGTTTCTCAGTAACCTCGACATGACTTGACGTTAGTGTGGCCTTGTCAGTGGGACGCCGTTGAGTGTTTAGATAGCGTCATCGTGCTAGTTGATGGCAAAAATTCATCACAGAAGAGCTAGTTGTGGCTGCAGTATCAAAGTTGAGATAATCGTTTTGCAAACTCAGGAAGGTATAACGCCGCAATGCTCTCTGTGAAGCTTCCGTGCTCCTTGTTGTGAGCAGTGACAAGATTGTGAGCAAGCTCATGAGCAAAAGTCAAATACCAGTATGAGTAGCATGCTGCAACGTCGGCTCTATTTCGATGAAGAGCACAAAAAAATCGCAAGTTGAAGTATAATGCCTTGTTTGCATTAAATGCGATTGTACTGCCGTTGGGATCATAATATATCGCAACCGTTGCAAGATTCAGGTTGAAAACAGATGCGATATGCTGAATGATAACAGCGAAATCCTCCACTGCATCGAAGTTGTCAGCAAGAAAACCGCCGTTGCTTGTTGCGGTAAATACCTGTATTCCATTCCGTGACTTATAATTGCCGTGTGGACCTTTGAAAGCGTGGATATTCTGCGCTGGAATGACTTCACACCCATCAGTTCCACGCTCGAGTCCCTGAGGCAGGTGATTGAGAACGGTTTCTGGGGAACTCACGCCTGAATTATCCACCGATCGGGAGGCTTGAACTGCTTGATTCAGCATCGTTTCAAGCGACTTTTGAGTAGTGACATCGCGTTCGGGTGAGGCGGGTGTGTTGCTTTCTGCGGTATGAGAGAAGCTATTTGGATGCTCATGTGTGATTCGTTTGCCTCCACTTCCGACAGTTTGATTTAGTCCTCTTAATACTTTGCCCATCAGGCCGGACTTTTTCTTTTGCATGGGCTTGGTATAGGCGTTGTGAGCATTACTGTCACTGATACTACCATTTCCCATCACAGTCTGAGATGACAAAGTATTGCTATCAGTTTCCGAATTATTCGTATTGAGTTCTTGCGCTTCATCCTTGCCAGGAGGGGGCATTTCTGCAGCCAAAAGGTTGGCAACTTCTCGTGCCTTTTCTCTCGTCGGATTTGAACCAAGCAATCCTCTGATCACATCGGAAGGACAATACGGAAACATTTGTTTTAGAATGGTCTCAAATCCCTCTTCGCCTTTAATTCCATGTTGCGCATCAGTGGTTTCGGGCGATTTGCCTTTGACAATACTCTTCGTAGCTTTCACATGCTGTGGAGGTGATGGGGATAGCGTTTGTCCATTGAAACTACTCTTAGTGGCTTCCATAGCTGGTGGCTTCGAAATAGGGCGCAAAATGCGATCAACAGGAAAACCTCTGTACCGTAGAGTTTCTAACGGTGACTCCAGCAACTGACTCAGGAGCAGCGCGTCTTCCAATTGGCACCTCTCCAGGATAAGGGCGCCGATAGCCGACGCAATGTCAAACCAATCTGGGTTTGTTGTTACGTACAGAGTAGTCTTCTGCGAAGTTCGTTGTTTGGAACAGCATGTCACTTTGAGGAGTTTCGATGAACGCTCAAAAGTATACTTCCCCAAAATAACATCCACCTGAATGATTTCTAGATGCTGCTCATCAATCATTTTGGCGGCATTCGATGCAAGAGGACGCGAAGAGTTCGTCGGCGACAGTAGGAGAGGTCGTCGTTCCCGCAACCTGGTCGCCAGAGATCTCGTGAGGGCGGTGTCTTGATAGGTCTTTCCTTGCAGCTCAAAATCTTTCTTTACCATTTCTGAGACATATCTTGACCCAATTTTGTTATAAAATTCTTCCAGAGTCTGAACAATAGAAAGGGATGACGGAAGTATTAAGGCGAACAAGGTGTGAGATACTTCTGTCAGGCGGGAGATTTCGTGTGTGAGTTACGTCACGAACCTGCTCCATAGGGGCTACAAGCATGGGGAATTGGCGCCTGAGGAAAGAGTTGTCGACAATATAGATATCCTCCGCTCGGGCGAGAATATATTGAGCCTTTTGTTCATTTTCTTTGCCTTCGTTCCCGCCTATTACTTCTTCGTCAACGACCAAGTAACCTAAGAGAAAAGGACTGGAACTGATTCGCGTTGAGACCTGCTTGAATGGAGGGTCAGATGCAATACGATGGAGTACTGACTTGTACATATGCTCCCCTTGATAGGAAGAAAACCGTTGAACGAAGAGGGGTCGACGTGAGAGCCAAATCGACCAAGGGGGCACACATGGCGATAGTGGCTGAGAAATTGGAGTATCACTAAAAAATAAACTGTAGCTCACCAAGAAGGTCTAGTGTTTCGTCCGGCTTCTCTATCATAAGCTCAAAAATTTCTTGTAGTGACGGCTCTGACTTGACGCCCACAAGGGAAAGGAAGGCGTTGTACCGGATTTGCTTGAAAAGTATGGCTGTAAGTTTTTCGTGGTCATCCTCAGACTTCGTCTCTGTTGATGCTGTTTCTCTCTTGAAAAAGATTTGCGATGGGAGGAGAAACTCAACTCCTCCTCTGATTTCACACGGAATGAATGCTTTCTTGGCCAGTGCTACTAAATCCCTCTTCTCAAAATCGTTTGTGCGTGTAGACAGATATGCAAACACAGCATCAAAAAGCGACAATATTTTTTTGTTTAGCTTCTCCCATTCGTTATTATCCTTGCAACCATGTTGTTTCTCAAAATGATATAGTTTGCTTTTCGAAATGTTGACCAATTCTATCAGACGTTCTATCAACACCGGACAAGATGGATCCTTGCTGCATTGAGTTCTGGTGGCAACATGAATCGTGTCGAGCTGAGGATCGAGCGTGCTGAATCCCATTATGAGAGCACTCGGATTGTAGTAGCACGCTAAGCAGTGGCATATCAGGGTAAAGTGGTGCAACATCAGCAAACACAGATTTGAAGATTGAAATGAAAAACAAGGATTTACTAACTCACACAATGGAGACTGCATCTCCCTGATGACATCACCAGTCTCCAAATTCTGTCTGATGCATGGCAAGAACTTCACCCTCTTGTATTGTGAGAACTCTCGCTCATAAATCCCATTAGGACGGCCTAACCGTTGAGTCAAAAACATAAGTGCCGCTTCATAAACTTTCTCGTCCCCTTTTGTACATTCTTTCTCCATAAAATTCATCACGGATTGTAGGGGCGGATCCACCCTGACACCTAGTTTTATCAGGAAATCACGATGCGCTTTCGACATTCCTTCCGATGCTGGCCATTGGAGGAATTGTACAAAAGGAAATATTTCTAAGCTTTTATCCTTAAAAAATAGCTCGGCAGGGGCATACATATGCGTTTGGTCGTTTTCAGCTGGTAAGTATTGGGTTGAGCGGAGCTTGACCAAGTCAGCGGTACTTAGATCGGCCTCGAGGAGATACTTTATTAGAGGCTTTGGATTTGTGTTCCAGCGTAAAGTGTCGAGATGAAGGAAGAGAAACTCGATTGAAATAGAAGTTCTCTATTGGCAGCGCATTGAGAGGAAGGGTGGTAAGTAAGTGTGTGCGACTAACACAGCTACATGTGTTGTGACAATGGCAATAGACTCAAAGGTAACTTACCACCCCCAATGCTAGCAAGAAAGCATCTGACACCCCAGCTTTTGACAATCTCTTGGAGACTTTGTGAAAAACTCCTACGCCTGCAAATGCACTCAAATCTGAAGTCGGCAAGTAAAGCTCTTTGGGGATCGCAGTCTGGTGCTCAGGCGAGGCAGACTTGCCATCGTCGTCATCAAAGGGAATGACGATCCCGTCAAGTGGTAACAGCTCAACGAATCGTCTCCTTGCCACGAGGCCGTCTAGCGAATCGAAATGCTTTCCCAGAGTTGCCAAGGCCTTAATGTTTATTCCCCCCGGTATTCCCTTAACCAGGCAAGGATGATGCGCGATAAAAGAAGACCAGATATCGAACGGCAACGATGTGAACCAGTCGCGAAACACATCATTCTCCAGAGTGCGCATTCCGATCTCCTTTTGAAGCGAGGGCGGAAATGTCGTTTCTGGAAGCGGCAGTTCGAGGAGATGCTTCGGCGTAAAGTATAGAATCGAATCCAACCTGTTCACCTTAACCAGCTGCACATCGTCGGTCGTGGCGGTAGATGATCGTCCGATATTCTCCTTCGCTAATTCGTACTTGACAGCCTCTTTCAATCGCAGACCACACTTTTCCATCGGTCGCTCGACCCGACAAACCTTCGGCCACCACTTAAGCAATCGAATGCACGTTTTCTCATCTAACACCTGACTCTTCAACGAAGTGATCAAATCATCGATTGTCAAACGAGGGACATTGGCAATCAACGTGTGGTATTCCCTCGCATTCTCCAGCATTATGCGACGTACGACGTTGGAGAATCCGAAAGCTTCCATCCCATCTACACGGAAAGTGAATTGCGATCGACGTTAGATGAGGGGGGCGGGGGCTCATTCAAAAATCACAGAGTACACGATATCTCACGATTGGGAAGCTTCGCCTCACTGCCGCGCATCACCCCTCCGATGGTCAAAACCGGCGGAGAAGACGACGGTAGGCACCTGGTGAAACCCCTTGCCAGACATTGCCCGACCAGGGAGTCGGGCGTGGAAGGACGGGGGCAGAAAGATCTCATCAACAATATCGCGTCGCGTTCCTCGAGGGACAGCGGCCGGTCGTCCGACGGGTTCAGCAGTTCCAACGTCTCGTCGTCCTCGCCGAGTATCTCCTGAACGGGCCTGATCGCCTCGGCCACCGTGTTGCGCACCCCCCGCGCCATGAAAGAGGCGAAGCCGAACAAACTGGACGATATCGTGCCGGACTTCCGGCCGTCCCCCTGCGCCGTCGTCGGTCCTACGTCGTTGTTCGCGGATTCATCGCCCTCCTCCCTCCCGTCCCCGTCGTCGTCCTCCTTCTTCTCCTCCCCCCACCTCTCCCTCTCGTCCCTGCCCTCCTCCCACGACGTGCCGATCCGACCCATCGCGTTCTCGAGCACGAGCCTCATCAGTATGCCGCACATCTCGAGCAGTTCGCAATTGTACTCCCGCAGCGCGCGATCGACGAAGTCGATCGCCTCGCGTTCGACCGTCGGCAGGAGGGGAGCGGCGACGTGTATGCCGAATCCGGTGGTCTGCGACGTGCGGAATCCGATGAAGATCCGTCCGGAGCCGGGCGATGGCGCGAACGAGTCGGCGACGAGATCGGCCCCGGATCGCTTCTCGCTCTTCCTCGACTTCTTGGATCGCGATCGCGACGCGGTCGTCGTCGTCGCGACGTCCTCCGTCCCGCGGAGGTCGTCGCCGTCGTCGTCGTCGTCGTCGTTCGCGGCGTCGAGCAGGACCCGGACCACGAGCTCCCTCGGCGGCCTCTTCTTCGTCACCCTGACCATCCTGGACTCGACGTTCGCCGGTATGGCGGTATTAACGCGCGCCGAGGCGTATCGCGCGAGCACGGCCGACGTCTCGCCTCGCAGCGCGACCGACAACCGCACGGACGTCTGGACGAGCTCCGCGCCCTTCCCGAAAACGAACATCCCCGTGGACGACGACGTGACTGCGCCGTCGTTCTTCCACCACGACGACGACCGCGGCGGCACGATGGCGTGCGATTCCAGTATCGTCTTCTCGACGTTCAGGACCAGGGCGCGATCGACGTACACCCGCACGGAATTCAGGCACGTCGTGAACGTCAACGACGCGGCGAGGAAACGACCGAACTCAACCATGTCGGGGATCGGATACGGATCCCGCGACGGCATGACGAAGGACGTCCAATTCCTGCCCTCGCCGAGCTGGTGTCCACCGTCGACGTCCGACGACGACGACGTTGACGTTATCGTCGACGGCGCGTTCCCCGTCTTCGTCCAGAGCGTGTCCCCCCTCCAGAAGAACGCCATCGCCTCCTCCTTCCCCCGTTCGCCGCTAACGACCAACGGCTCCTCGCACACGCTGAACATGGTGTATGCCCCGACGCCGAACGCTCCCACCTTCGTCTCGTCGGGATTGCCCTCGGCGATCTTGCGCAATCTGGACCAATCCTCATGTCGGAAGGGCAGGCCGTCGTTGCGGTAGGTCACCTGCGTCACGAGCGGGGATCCGGACGACGACGACGACGACGACGACGACGACGACGACAACGACGAAGAAGAAGAAGAAGTGGACGACGAGGATCCGACGGCGGCGTCGTGATCGTTAGATGGTCGGGAGCAGCGTTCGGCGTCGTTGGTGACGATGACTATCTCTGCGATCGTGGCCTCCGCGTCGTTCGAATTCTGGAGCAATTCGCGATACACCGCGCCCTCGCTCGCGTATCGCGCGAGTATCTGTCCGACCGGGACGGACGAGAAAAAGAGAAGAGGGGAGAATGCAAAAAAAGAAACGGGGAGGGGGGGGGGATGATGAGGATGATGCCCGAAAAAAACGATTATTTCGTCGAAAAGTTCCGACGCGCGCGCGTGGGGGGGGGGGGGGGGGGGGGGGGGAGAACAA